>ML777987.1:1110827-1129863 GCA_009831015.1 Picea engelmannii | reverse complement strand
GAATGACATCTACTATAACCCTGTTCTGTCATAAACCTGTCAAACTTCAAATACCACTGCCTTGGAGCTTGCTTTAGTCCATACAAGCTCTTCTTCAACCTGCATACCAAATTCTCCTTCCCTTTGACCTCATACCCCTGTGGATGTTGCATATAAATATCTTCCTCCAAATCCCCATGGAGAAAATTTGTTTTTACATCTAACTGTTCAAGATGCAAATCTTCTACTACCACAAGACTTAAAATAGTCCTAATTGAAGTCATTTTAACAACCAGAGAAAATATTTCATCAAAATCTATACCTTTCTTTTGTGCAAACCCCTTTACAACAAGTCTAACCTTGTATCTCTTTTCTCCTCCATCTTCTTCCTTCAACTTGTAAACCCATTTATTCTACAATGCTCTTTTTCCCACAGGCAACTGAACCAAGTCCCAAGTCTGGTTATTTTCCAAGGAATCCATTTCTTCTTTCATGCCTTTCGCCCACTTCTTTTTGGTGTCTACCTGCATTGCCTCTTCATAACATTCCGGTTCACCAGAATTAGTCAACAATAAATAATACAATGAAGGAGAGTATCGTTCAAGGGGTATACTTATCCTGATAGATTTTCTAACAACACTTGCAGGTGTTTGAGGTACCTGTTGCTCCTGTTGTTGTACATTTTGATTTTTTGGTTCCTTTGGAATTTATTTTTCAGTGATCTCATCAAGCACTGTGTATTCTTGTTTTTCTTTTTCCTATTTCTTTCCCTGCTACTGATCTTTGTACATGACCTTCTCATTGAATATGACATCTCTACTCCTAATGATTTTGTTATTTTCATAATCCCATAAGCAATAACCAAAATCATTAACACCATATCCAATAAAGGTACACTTCTTGGATTTTTCCACAAGCTTTGTTCTATTTTCTTTATCAATATGGACAAATGCTTCACAACCGAAAGTTTTCAAAAAAGAATAGTTTAACTTTTTTAAATAGTCTTCATATTAAATAATCTCTTCATTAGAAATACCTTATTGGACGTCGAGGGTTTTTCATACAATTTGGCCAATGCGTCCATCAAACCCTCTGTTGTCTTTTCTTTGGAAATATTGAAAGCCACCAACGCTGCCAAGCTCAATCGTATCGTTCCTAGAGCCTTTTTGTCAAGAATCTCCCATTCTTCGTCCTTCGTAGCCGCTGGCTTCTTTGCTATTCCGCCCAATGGTAGGAATAGATCCTTTTGATATAAGTAGTCTTCCATCTGCATCTTCCATAACTGGTAGTTTTGGCCGTTAAATTTCGCGACCCTAAACTTTCCATCTTCTGACATTACTCCCACTCGAACCAGGAACCCTCTTTTCCTGCAAGTTACCTTTCGCTCTGATACCAGTTGTTAGAAAAATAGGACCGCAGAGAAATTAAATAAAAAAAATGTGTAAACAAAACACAGAATATACTCAATACAAGAGAGACACAGATTTATGTAGTTCACCCAGTGTGGGCTACGTCCACCAGAGAAATTTCCAGGTCCTTCCTTTATTATTATCCAACAAATGAAGGGATACAAACTACAGCAAAACCCACTGTAACTTCCTCTTCTTTCTCTCACAGTCTCCTCTCTCAGAATACAATACTCACCATCAACCATAGCCGCAATACATTTCCCTCATAAATAAGGGTTGCCTTCTAGGTCAAAAAACCCTAACATAATCTCTATCGTTAGATCTGCGACCTTATAATGAACGGTCCAGATTTACAATGAAATTACAATATACATTTACAAGGAAATTTTTCCTTCAGGGGCTTCACCCTCGAACCCCCGCTGGGGGGCCACTTGCCCCCAGACCCCCCAGCCAGGGGGATAGCCCCCCTGGCCCCGCAGAGGGGATACCCCCCCTCTGCACTCCCCCGCATGGAATAGTGTGCATACTTCTGGGGTGTAAATACTTCATGGGGTATAAACACAGTTGAAAGTAAAAGACTTCTGAATCAAGAAGATAATCAGGCTCCACAACCAACAGTTACATATGAGCTCAGTTATTCCTTCATTTGATCGCCTTAAACCTTGTTGACTCCATTTTTCCCAATGCCCTCTTTTGTTCTCCCAACCAAAAAATCAAAATCAAACCCTATACTCTCATAACTAGCCTAATATCCAATCTAAACAAATCTAAATCATACAGAGATATCCCTCTCTGAATCTTGGAGGGCTATATCCTTGACTCCAAGTGGTTATGTGGTTACCTCTGTCAATTTCTTCCTCAACCTAAGAAATTACGGAGTGCTAACAAGCGCTTCATCTCCTAGGGTTAGATTTTTGGATGTCTAGGGTTTTTGACATTCATGTTTATTGTAAAAAGGCCTTCAGAGCCTCATTGTAATCATCTTATTTTGAATGAGTGTAGTCGTCACGTCTCCTCTCAGAGATAGGCCTCCACCATTCCCGCAATCTTGTTTTCCGCTGCATTTTATTGTTTAAGCTTATTTCCTGATTGAATAGAAAACTAGTTTTACTGTATCTTTGTTATTCTTTGTTAATCATATTTTAATAATATGTATTCATTTCGTTCTTCTCATAAAATCCGTATTAGTGGTATCAGATCAGTCTTCTCCTTGTCATCTTAATGCATTTCCCCAACGAGGTTAGGGTACAAAGAATTGGGTCTCGAGATTATTTCTCTTGAGGACAAAATCTCTCACATGCCCAAGTGACCTCTCATGGCAAGAGAAAAAAAAGATGATGGGGATAGAATATAACACATACCCAAAACCCAAATCCACTGCCTTCCACCCCCAGACAAATGGACAAACTGAGGTCGTCAATCGAATGATCGTACATATCCTGCGCATGTACAATTCAAAACACCCCCGCACATGGGATGAGAGTATTCTCTATGTCTAGCATAGCTACAACCAAGCCCTGCATAGATCAACTGGCCACCGACCCTTTCAGGTGGGGTTGGGATTCCAACCATTGGGCCCCATGGATGTTGTACTACCCCTGGCGACCACCTTGACCGACTCATCCCCTGCTCCACCAGAAGCTGACAAAGCTGCCCAGTTCATTGAGAGGATCTATCACATCCACCAATAGGTTCAGGATATTCTACAGAAGTCTAATGCCAAGTACAAGCAGTGCCATGATCAACATCGAGTGGCACATAAGTTTCAGTTGGGCGAAAAAGTTTGGTTGCACTTGCAGAAAGAATGCCTTATAGGGCCCCATTGGAAGCTCCTCCCACTCTGTTATGGGTCATACACTATAACCAAGGTTGTGGGTGACAATTATTTTGAGCTCAACATTCCCCCTTTCCTTGGCCTGCACCCAGTCTTCAACATGGCTCTCCTTCGGCCATATTTCCCACCATTATTGGACACCTCGGAGATAAAAGAGAAGTTGACACCAATAGAGCTCAACCCTGACTATAGGAAACAGGCAGCCAGTGATCAGATTGTAGACACACAGATCAAGGGCACTCGACAGCAAAGGATCCATCTTTATCGAGTCGTCAAAGAAGGGAAACTTTTGCACCAAGGCAAGTGGCTCACTCGGGGCCAAATTCAGCAGAAATTTCCTCATCTGATGGAGAAAATCAATGCAATGGATACCATTAATTCCTAAGCAGGTGTTGACAGGCGTAGGTGACACACCGTCAACTGCAAGGTCAAATCCAGACCGGGGTTGTCTAAATAACCCAAGTCGTTTGGAATGAAATGACCCAACAGGTTTAATGGCTTCGTTGGCCAACTAAAGTCCTAACAATAATAAAAGAAATGAAAATAATCTAAAAGACATAATACTAATAATATAAGTTTAATAATTACAAATGTTCAAAAATGAAAACACAAATATGTGCATATGATTATAAACAATTTATGTACAGTGTACAAGATTTTCTTGACATCATGCGAAATGAATATTTTTGAAAGTGTTTATAAAAGAGATAAAGAAAGCACATACAATTTTATGTTTAATTTTGAACATCTAAAGATCTAAAACCAACGAATGATAATAAAATAATATTTGAAATAAGAATATGAAAACAGTCAAAAGCTAATTCATGTTGTTCTTATTTCATTAACCAAATATTTTAAATAAATAACAAGTAAACTAACCTGTAACTAATCAACTAAACTGAATTTATCCTCCTGTGTAATTCGAGCTCCTAATTGTCCAGCCTATGAGGGAAACCTGTAAAAGAACAGTGTTAATGCTCCAAGAATAAACTCAAAGATGCATTGGAGAAAGAATATAATGACAAAATGATAAATGTACAGATCTGGTGATCTTATAATAATGAACACTTATGAATGGAGGAAACTCAATACAAAGCATTCATATAATCCATCATTCAATACCTGGCATAAATCAACAATAATTAAATGGCAGATTGATCACAGATGTAATATGGAACACAAATTACAGACATAATTAAAGTACTTAATAATATGAAATACCATACGATAACCAGACTAAAGATGCATCAAATGTAACAACATTTCATAAGATAGAGGCGAAAACATAATGGGGTAAGCATCACACAGGTCTAAATCCAAGTAGTGAACAACTTCTCCATATCAGTCTTCAAAATCATATGTCCATAATGTATCCCAGCCAAAGATGTTTTCACTACTAACAATGATCACTATTTAAACTAACATGGAATTCACATACTCTTATCATGCAAGATAGAGTGCAATCCCCAAAAAATAGATAGTATTACAAAAATAGTGAAACTAGAAACCACTCTTGTATGAGTTGGTTTGTCAAAATAAATCAAAGTTTTATCACCATTAAAGAAAGAAACTATTGAATAATAGAGCGTATGATCCAAGATGTTCTCTCCATGTAATCAGCATCATAATCATCAATTTCCTGTAGATAGAAAAACAAATTTGATATTCAGAAAATAATGCTAACTAATATTGAGAAACAGACTAGCTAGTCTTATATTAACAAATAAGATCAAAACTAAATCTTCCTATCTTGAATTTTCAAAACAGAATGAAAAAAAATCAAAAAAATCATTTTCACTATTTAGAAATTAGCAAATGAAGGATCATACAGTTCTGAATTTATGATGGCTTTGAAGTTGGTTGTATCTTTGATGATTATATTACTGGATCTATTACCCTTACGAATTTTCCTTACAGTAGGTTTATCAATATGGTTCTGATTAGGTTCATTCACAAGAACAGGGGAATCTTTTCCTCTTAATTCGCCCACTACCTGTTCCAACGATTTTCTGGACAAAAAAATGCATTGTGACTTCTTAACCATGGGGGTTTGTAAAGCAACAGAATTCTTATAAGCCTGTGATGAAAGAGGCATGACAGAGGGTTCAAGCTCTATTTCCTAAAATGTTTTGACTTCTTATGCAATCTCATTAATAAATAAAATGGAATATTTAACTTGGAACACAGAAAAATCATCAATCAGGCTTGAATCTCTGAGCAAAACTAAAACAAATGCTTACCTCAACCGCAAAAGAAATTCTGAGATTTTTCTCTCCAAAGGACGAGATGTATCTCCAAAACTGTATAGTTTCTGAAGAAATTGCTCGCGTGGAAGGTAAACGAGAACATTTTGGAAATGGGTTTCCGAAGGTTTCCCCAAATTGTTAACCATTTTCCCAGAAAACTTCTCGCAAAAACATGTCTCAGGTATGCAATTACAGGTTTTTTTAAAAAAGAAACTCAGAGTCACCTGGTTCAATTCGAACCACAAGAGCCATGGTCATTGTCAAATAGGTACAGTAGATATCACAGGAGAGAGGCTTCAACTTCCAATAAATGAGTAGCAGAGAGAGGTCTATGCAAACTAAAATGGCCCGAAAATTATGAAGTTTGGAGACTGCCATGCTTGATAAAAATGAGTTTGGAAAAACGAAATACCAAAGGTACGCAGAACTATGAACCATTACCCATAATGAATACCAAACCCTCCAACGATATCAAATGCCAATTCAAATAATGAATGGGTTCATTAGTTTCACAAGACAACAGGATGAGGTGCAGTCATGGGTACAACAGACTAGTACCAAGCGATTGATATGATTGTTGAGAGCATGAAACCCATATCGAATGTTAACCCGATGTTTTTTGCATTCATACAATTCAAATATTACAACCAAATGATCAACTAAGGAACCAATTAAGTCATGATATCCATAAAACATAAAGATTGTGGTGGTATTTTAATCAATGAATTCATAAAACTTGAAGCTTAGCAATATATGAGTGCCTTCAAAGTGAGGTTTTCTTAGGTAGAAGATATAATGACAAATCCCAAACCAAGTTTTTATTTAAATTCATGCTTACAATCATGAATTTTAAAACAAAACAAATGAAAATTCAAACGAAAAACTCAATAAGATAAGTTTAACCCAATCATTGTCTTGAAGTCCAAAAACATGAATGTTCATAAATTTAAGGAGGTGGCAGCTACAGAAAGGTATAATCCCTTTGTGGTGATTTTCATTGTGATAAAAAATGATAGAATGGGTGGGTGCCAACAATGGCGACATACTAGGTGAAGTAGTTATCTTTGCATCACCAGAAAATTTATGTCAGGGGGTCAGATGAAATAAATTTTTAGAAACAGTTAACAACAGGTCAAGCATTCTGGTCATAACTCAAAAAATAACGTGGTTTAGCATCATATGTATTTATGTCTAAGAAAATGTAATCTGGCATCAAATTTAGATTACGAGTGTATCGATGTTTATGTAGTTGACTTCGATGTCGTTGACAGGGCCACTACTGCTAGCAGGCGTCCATAGCCTCGGCAGGGATGTCATTTAACCCACTCTAGTACCTCTATTCTGTCCAAGATTCATTCACTCATGATAAAGAACATATTCACACTTGATCAAATTAAAATACATACTTGAGGATATTCTTAAACCTGGCATTGCTTCGCTACCAGCAGGCCTGTTCAGTACCCCGACGAAGTTGCCTTGGTATCATGCATGCATTTACCTGCTGCGAATGGACCTGTTAAGTGTCTCAGCGGGTTTACAAACACTTCCCATGCATTATGCTTTCAACCCTCTAGAAATTGTTTATAATTTCCATAACTTCATGATATTCAAGAGGGAGGGGTGATACTCTCATAGTTTGGAATGAAAATTTTGATCATTTATTAATTATTCTCCTATTTTGATGACCTTCATCACGATTTCGCCACTTAGATTTCTGTTAGGAAACCATCTCGAGGACAGGAAGGTACAATTGAGTTTTTTTCCTTAAAATGGGGACAGCGTTAGAAGTTAGTTAATGATAATCGTGTCTTCTTGTAATTTGAATGAGAAACCAGAAACATTGGTTTGAACGGAAACTTACTTTTGTTGATCTAAGTTTTAGCACTTACTGCTCAGGTGCTTGGGAAGTTATCAACTGCTTCTAATGAATGAGAATTATGATTCCCTTCCACAAATGAAATGGTGACTCAGACATAATTATTTAGAAAACAGATCAAAATCAAGCAAAATCAAAAGAACCAAAATCAAAAACAAAAAAGAAAATTAAAAATATTTACAAGAGGGTGGATCAGAAATCATCAGGTGAAATACCTCTTAAGAGACTAAAAGAAAATAGAAAAATCCCCATTAATATGAGTGCACTCCTACTCATGGCACCTTGGGTCAAGGTTCAATTTTCATGATAATACTGCGGTTTTGAAAATAAATATTCAACGAAAAGTAGAGAGAAAGGGATTAAAGTGGACTTCCCTAACAATAGTCATATTATGGTTCTCTTGGTGTGCCCACTTGTGTTCTTTAACTGGATTATTACAAAGAGAAACAGTGAGAAATAAAACTAAAGGAAAACCTACTCCTAAACCTACTCTAAACTACTAAAATAGATGAAAAACGCTAAGTAAAATCATATTTCTAGTGCATCCAAAAGAACATCTTCAATCCTGCAAGGCATAGAAAGTAAAAAATTAGAACAAAAGAATGTAGTATTTTCAAATACAAAATAAATATGTTATGCTTACCTTCTATATATTCATTTAAGAACAAAGCAAGCACAACCTTACCATTCTTTTGAAATTTCTTGATGTATGAATCTTCCAACCATTCTGCAATCTTGTCGTGATATGGGTCATAATGGAATGGAAGAGTGTAAGTAAGTTTGGAAAACTTGTCAATATTATGGGGACCTGACATAACCATCAGCCAAGGCCGAAGTGCCCCATCCTTCTAAAAATTCTCCAAGTGTTCATCAATTTCTTCACATGGAAGATATAAAAGAAATATGTCATGCTTACTTCCTAGATATTTAGGTAGAAACAATGTAAGCACAACTTTAGCTTTATTATGAAGATTTTTCAGATACGAATCTTCAAGCCATTCTAAGATCTTGTCATAAAAATTAATATGCAAACTACGACTTTGATGAAATGGATATATCAATGGGGAACACATCATAAGAGGATTCACGACATCAATTAGATCATTGGTTTGACTGCTTGCTTTGATGATATTGATCGTTTCAAAATGTGAAGCATAAACATTAAAATTTGAACTAACCAAAGAAATAATATGCAATTTATAATGTTTGATCTCCATAAGAGAGAGTGCATTGTATTTTTCCCATGAAAGTGAAAGAGCATCAAATCCAACTTCAAAAATATTATGTATAGAATTAATTTCACCAAATCTTGGCATATCGAAAAGATTTGATTATGACGGAAAAGAGTAAGATATTGTGGGTAAAGTGTCATGTCCACCAAAATCTAAGAAGACTCGGGATATAAAGAGTAAAAGGAATCAGAAATGAGCACATGAAAAGAATCTCTTGAGCTATGATATTTAGGAATGGTATTCTCAATACATTCTTCTTCACTTTCCTTAAAACTTTCACTATGTTTTGGTGATAAATTCTTCAACATAAAATTATCATCTAAATTTTCCTTCTGTATGATAGATAATTCAAAACTTTCATGACAAACATCTAATTTTTCATGTGGATAAGGTATGATTTGTGGATGAAGGTTTAAGGTTTCTTCTTCAAATTGCAACTTTACATCTATAATCAGTTTCATAGGAATGTTAGAATGCTTAAGATTATTTCCGTCACCTAAGTGTTCTTCAATAACTGAATTTAAGTACTAATTAGAGCAAGATTTAGAAGAATGAGGAAATTCACCTTGACCCAACATCGAATCTTCTTCCACGATGGTCGAGGAATGAAAATACAATGATTCATAGGAAAACCCAGTTTGATTGTCAGTAAGAACCTTTTCAATAGATTCTACCTCCCTTGCTTGTTCAAAATTTTCAGATGGATTCCTCTCATCCTGCGAACAAAATTCTTCTCGCAATTGAGTGATTGTAATTGATTCATCATTCGCGATTGAATATGACTGGATGAAAGGAATGCAAGCATCATAGAGGAGATTTAATACAAATGACATGTCATCAAGATTAAATTTACAGAGAACATGATGGATTATTATTGAAAAGCCTTATGTAGATGAATTGTCATTGATTAGTAAAGTCTAAAACTCTTCACATAATTGATTGTAATCATAGATTTTGAAAGCATCTAAAAATTCCTCTACAAATTGAAACCAATCAAAAATGTGATATGCTGGAAAAGACTCAAACCAATGTTTAATCCGACCCCTAAAAGTAAAAGCAAACAATATGCATAAAACCTTTAAATCAAAAATATCATGCTTGATGCATTTACACCAAAACTTGTTAATGTGGTCTTTAGCAGATATATCCCCCCCACCATCAAAGGTGAGTTTGTACAAGCAAGAGACTATATCGTTGGGAATATCAGGTAATGATAAGTGGAAAGCATGTTCGAACACAGTGATTTGGGGAGCCATGGGGAATTAAATAAATTCGAAATAAAGGCTCTTATAAGGCCAGCTTGTCAGTAGGCCCTCCTTCTAGCTCCATTTGTTGATGGCACAAAAGAAGAATTTATAAATATGGAATTATGACACATTGAGGGATAAAACATTTAATCATTAAATTTACCTTGGCCCTCCTTCTAGCGCCACTTGTTGATGGGCGTAAGTGACACACCATCAACTGGAAGGTCAAATCCGAACTGGGGTTGTCTAAATAACCCAATTCGTTTGGAATGAAATGACCCGACGGGTTTAGTGGCTCCATTGGCCAACTAAATTCCTAACAATAATAAAAGAATTGAAACTAATCTAAAAGCTATGATACTAATAATATAAGTTTAATAATTACAAATGTTCAAAAATGGAAACACGAATATGTGCATATGATTATAAACAATTTATGTACCATGTACAAGATTTGCTTGACATCTTGTGAAACGAATATTTTTGAAAGTGTTTATAAAAGAGATAAAGAAAGCACATACATTTTTTTGTTTTCTTTTGAATATCTAAAGATCTAAAACCAACAAATGCTAATCAAATAATATTTGAAATAAGAATACGCAAAAAGTCGAAAGCTAATTCATGTTGTTCTTATTTCATTAACCAAATATTTTAAATAAATAACAAGTAAACTAACATGTAACTAATCGACTAAACTGAATTTATCCTCCTGTGTAATTCGAGCTCCTAACTGTCCAGCCTACGAGGGAAACCTGTAAAAGAACAGTGCTAATGCTCCTAGAATAAACTAAAAGAAGCATTGGAGCAAGAATATAATGAAAGAATGATAAATGTACAGATATGGTGATCTTATAATAATGAACACTTATGAATGGAGGAAACTCAATACAAAGCATTCATATAATCCATCATTCAATACCTAACATAAATCAACAATAATTAAATGGCAGATTGATCACAAATGTAATATGGAACACAAATTACAGACATAATTAAAGTACTTAATAATATGAAATACTATACGATAACCAAACTAAAGTTGCATCAAACATAATAACATTTCATAAGATAGAGGCAAAAACATAATGGGGTAAACGTCACATAGGTCTAAAGCCAAGTAGTGAACAACTTATCCATATCAGTCTTCAAAATCATATGTCCATAATGTATCCCAGCCAAAGATGTTTTCACTACTAACAATGATCACTATTTAAACTAATATGGGATTCACATACTCTTATCATGCAAGATAGAGTGCAATCTCCAAAAAATAGATAGTATTACAAAAATAGTGAAACTAGAAACCACTCCTGTATGAGTTGGTTTGTCAAAATAAATCAAAGTTTTATCAACATAAAAGAAATAAACTACTAAATAATAGAGTGTATGATCCAAGATGTTCTCTCCATGTAATCAACATCATAATCATCAATTTCCTGTAGATAGCAAAACAAATTTGATATTCAGAAAATAATGCTAACTAATATTGAGAAACAGAGTGGCTAGTCTTATATTAACAAATAAGATCAAAACTAAATCTTCTTATCTTGACTTTTCATAACATAATGAAATAAAATCAAAAAAAACATTTTTACCATTTAGAAATTAGCAAATGAAGGATCAAACAGTTCTGAATTTATGATGTCTTTGAAGTTGGTTATATCTTTGATGATTATATTACCGGATCTCTTACCCTTACGAATTTTCCTTACAGTAGGTTTATCTATATGGTTCTGATTAGGTTCATTCGCAAGCACAGGGGAATATTTTCCTTTTAATTCTCCCACTACCTGTTCCAACAATTTTCTGGGTTAAAAAATGCATCTTGACTTCTTAACCATGGGGGTTTGCAAAGCAATAGAATTCTTATAATCCTGTGATGAAAGAGGCCTGATAGAGGGTTCAAGCTCTGTTTCCTAAAATGTTTTGACTTCTTATGCAGGCTCATTAAAAAAAAAAGGGCATATTTAACTTGGAACCTAGAAAAACCATCAATCAGGCTTGAATCTCTAAGCAAAAATAAAACAAATGCTTACCTCAACCACAAAAGAAATTATGATATTTTTCTCTCCAAAGGATGAGATGTATCTTTGAAACTATATAGTTTCTGAAGAAACCGCCTTCATCTAAGGTAAATGATCCCATTTCGGAAATGGGTTTCCAACGGTTTCCCCAAATTGTTAACCATTTGCCCAGAAAACCTCCCACAAAAACATGTCTCAAGTATGCAATTATGGGTTTTTTTTTTAAAAGAAACTCAAAGTCACTTGGTTCAATTTGAACCACAGGAGCCATGGTCACTATCAAATATACACAGGAGATAGGCTTTGGCTTCCAATAAATGAGTAGCAGAGAGAGGTCTATGCAAACTAAAATGGTCCGAAAATTATGAAGTTTGGAGACTGCCATGCTTGATAAAAATGAGTTTGGAAAAATGAAATACCAGAGGGTGCACAGAACTATGAACCATTACCCATAATGAATACCAAACCCTCCAATAGTATCAAATGCCAATTCGAATAATGAATGGGTTCATTAATTTCACAAGACAACAGGATGAGGTGTAGTTGTGGGTACAACAGACAAAGTACCAAGCGATTGATATGACTGTTGAGAGCATGAGACCCATATCGAATGTTAACCCAGTGTTTTTTTCATTTATACAATTCAAATATTACAACCAAATGATCAACCAAGGAGCCAATTAAGTCATGATATCCATAAAACATAAAGATTGTGGTGGTAGTTTAATCAATGAATTCATAAAACTTGAAGCTTAGCAATATATGAGTGCATTCAAAGTGAGGTTTACTTAGGTTGAAGATATAACGACAAATCCCAAACCAAGTTTTTATTTAAATTCATGCTTATAGTCATGAATTTTAAAACAAAACAAATGAAAAACTCAATAAGATAAGTTTAACCCAATCATTGCCTCGAAGTCCAAAAACATGAATGTTCATAAATTTAAGGAGGTGGCAGCTACAGAAAGGTATAATCCCTTTGTAGTGATTTTAATTGTGATAAAAATCGAAAAAATTGGTGGCTACCAATAGAAGGGAGGATTGATCCAGGTGGATATCGAGGGCCACCCACCTATTCCACTGGCTCGAAAAATAGTTTTCCACCTTGGCAGTTTTTCGGGTTCCAAACTTCTGGGGACGTTTTGAGGCCCTAAACAACATTTTTTGGGGATTTGGGGCCCAGGTGAGTTCCATTTGCACTAACCTGGGCCAGTAGAAAATCCTTCTTCTCGGTTAGACCTTTCCAACGGAATATCGTGTGCCTAAAACGAAGATCGTACGCAAAAGTTACGACCCCAAGAAGTTGATCTACTAACTTGCCCAAATGGGACCCCCACATGACTTTTGGCGCTTCATCTCATAGGGTTAGGTTTTTGAATGTCTAGTGTTTTTGACATTCCTGTTTATTGTAAAAAGGTCTTCAGAGCCTCATTGTAATCATCTTCTTGTGAATGAGCACAGTCATCACATCTCGTCTCAAAGATATGCTGCCACCATTCCAGCAAGCTTGTTTTTCGCTGCATTTTACAGTTTCAACTTATTTCCTTATTGAATAGAAAACCAGTTTTATTGTATCTTTGTTATTCTATGTTAAGCATCTTTTAATAATCTGTATTCATTTCGTTCTTCTCATAAAATCTGGATTAGTGGTATCAGAGCGGTCTACTCCTTGTCATCTTAATGCATGTCCCTAACGAGGTCAAGGTACAAAGAATTGGGTCTCGAGCTTGTTTCTCTTGAGGACAATATGATGATGGGGATAAAATAGAACACATACCCAACAACCAAATTCACTTCCTTCCACCCCCAAACATATGGCCAAATTGAGGTCATCAATCGGATGACCGTACATATCTTGTGCATGTACAATTCAAAACACCCCCACACATGAGATGAGAGTCTTCCATATGTTTAGCATAGCTACAACCAAGCCCTACATATCTCGAATGGCCACAGCCCCTTTTAGGTGGGGTTGGGATTCCAACCATTGGGCCCCATGGATGTTGCACTACCCCTGGTGACCACCTCGGTTGACCCATACCCTTCTCCACCAAAAGCTGACAAAGCCACTCGGTTCATTGAACAGATCCATCACATCTGCCAACAAGTTCAGAATATTCTACAGAATTCTAATTCCAAGTACAAGCAGTGCCATGATCAACATCGGGTGCCACCTAAGTTTTAGGTGGAAGACAAAGTTTGGTTGCACTTGCAGAAAGAATGCCTTATACGGACCCATCGGAAGCTCCTCTAACTATGTTATGGGTCGTACACCATCACCAAGGTTGTGGGTGACAATGATTTTGAGCTCAACATTCCCCCTTTCCTTGGCCTGCACCCAATCTTCAACATGGCTCTCCTTCAGCCATATTTCCCACCATTATTGGACACCTCAGAGATAGCAGAGTAGTTGACACCAATAGAGATCAACCATGACTACAAGAAACAGGCAGACAGTGATCATATTGTAGACACATAGATCAAGTTCACTCGATAGCAAAGGATCCAGCTTTATTGAGCCATCAAAGCAAGGCAACTCCTGCACCAAGGCAAGTGGCTCACCGGGGGCCAAATTCAGTATAAATTTCCTCATTTGATGGGGGGAATCAACACAATGGATACCATTTCTTCCTTAGGAGGGAGGATTTATCTAGGTGGATATCGGTGGCCACCCACCTATTCCATTGGCTCGAAAAACAGTTTTCCACCTTGGCAGTGTTTCGATAGTTTTTCAGGTTCCAAACATCTGGGGTCGTTTTGAGGCCCTAAACGACATTTTTTGGGGATTTGGGGCCCAGGAGACTGTCGAAGATAGCAACCTGGCTAGTTAAAAATCATTCTTATCGGTTAGAACTTTCCAACGGGCTATCGTGCACCTAAAACAAAGATCGTATGCAAAAGTTACGACCTCAGGAAGTTGATGTACTAACTTACCCAAATGGGGCCCACATGACTTTTGGCACTTCATCTCCTAGGGTTAGATTGTTGGATGTCTAGAGTTTTTGACATTCATGTTTATTGTAAAAATGCCTTCAGATCCTCATTGTAATCATATCCTTTTGAATGAGCGCAGTCGTCACATATCTTCTCAGAGATAAGCTGCCACCATTCTTGCAAGCTTGTTTTCCGTTGCATTTTACAATTTCAGTTTATTTCCTTATTGAATAGAAAACCAGTTTTACTGTATCTCTGTTATTCTTTGTTAAGCATATTTTAATAATATGTATTCATTTCATTATTCTCATAAAATCTGGATCAATGGTATCAGATCGGTCTGCTCCTTTTCTTCTTAATGCATGTCCTGAACGAGGTCAGGGTACAAAGAATTGGGTCCACGAGACCTCCAGATGGCCTCACCTATACGAGACAGACCTTGACTTCTCCACCACCTACCAAATGTTGGGTGCCAACTCAGTGGTCACTAATTTCAATATTCAGGATGGGTTGTTGTGTCATCTGGGCCATCTCTACGTTCCATCAAGTGAGCGCAGGAAGCCGATTTGGGAAACTCACTACAGTCGGGTGGCAAGATACTTTGGCGTCGAAAAGATAGTGGCAGTGCTACAGAAACATTTATACTGGCCAAAACTTGGACAGGATGTCATCAAGTATATCAGGTCCTGCACCACCTGCATTAATGCCAAATCGACCACTAAGAAATAGGGCATGTACACCCCTCTACCTACTCCGACAGACTGTGGGAATCCATCTCAATGGACTACATGTCGGGCCTCTCGTCTACCAAGAGAGGAAATGACTATGTTTTATGGTTGTTGATCACTTTTCCAAGATGGAAATTCTATCCACCTACAAGAAGAACATCACAGCAGAAGTCAGTGCCAAGCTCTTCTTTAAACGAGTATAGGTACATTTTGGGATCCCACAAACCATTATCTCGGATCGTGACAGTCGGTTCCTCAACACATTTTGGTCGATCCCCTTGTCACTGTTGGATACCAAGCTCACCAAATCCATTGCCTTCCACCCCCAAATAGATGGCTAAACTAAGGTCATCAATCGGATGATCGTACATATCCTACGCATGTACAATTCAAAACACCCCCACACATGGGATGAGAGTCTTCCCTATGTCCATCATAGCTACAATTGAGCCCTGCATAGCTCGACTGGCCACAACCCCTTTTAGGTGGGGTTGGGATTCCAACCATTGGGCCCCATGGATGTTCCCTACCTCTAGCGACCACCTCGGTTGAATCGTCCCCTACTCCACCAGACGTTGACAAAGCCACCCGGTTCATTGAGCAGATCCAACACATTTTCCAACAGGTTCAGGATATTCTACAAAATTCTAATGCCAAGTACAAGCAGCTTCATGATCAACATCGGGTGCCACATAAGTTTCAGGTGGGCGACAACATTTGGTTGCACGTGCAGAAAGAACACCTTACAGGGCCCCATCGGAAGCTCCTCCCACTCTGTTGGGCTCCATTTTTGTCATATTTTCCGCCATACAAATACACTCATCATTACACCTTATTCCTTCATTTCTTCCATAATATATCCCTAATTACACCATAAACCTCCATTATCTCCTATTATTCATCCTATGTGGTTAATACATAATTTTCCATATTTTTAGTGATTAAAAGGATGATTATACAATAGTTTTGTTGATGATGGCTTAATCCCATGTTTCTATGTCCGAAAAATATGTTATCGCAATGGAATCCATATCGTACCTGCACTCCATGTCATCCATTACTTATCTCATCTGGTACCAATTCTTCGCATGTCCGGTACCAATGCTATGCTCGTCCGGTACCAGCATCAACAACCGTCCGGTACTAGAAATAGTTTGAAAATTTGAAATGCCTATGGAAGAAAATCGAGGAAATGGATTTTGTCCAGAACGATGTTTACATGTGGACATGTGGTATAGAATTTACCCAGATCACATGTGTGGACCTCCAGATCAGGGGGAATGATTCTACAAAAATTAGCAAAAATCTCAAACTGCCAACTTGCGCCTCGATTTGCATGCATATGGTATCAGATCTAGAATTTCTACGATATGGTTTTTGTATAGAATATGAAAAATTTAGTATTATGTGGACACTTTTCCAAAATTCGAATTGGTGTAAAATATATGTGTGGATCTCTAACGCGAATTTGCCCAAATTGATGAAAAACCAGATTTTGGGGATTTATCCTAAAATTGTAAAAAAAAAAATCTGAGTTTGGGGATTTGGTTTCATCCATTCCTCCATGGATTTCATGTGAAAATAATCCTCATATGGCTGTGAGAAGGAGCCATTATTTTCATGAAGTTTTTGTAAGTGGGAGATTTGTTTTTGTGAGAAAGATTTAAGCAATTGGTTGCCATGTAAAAACATAGTCCCATGATTAAATGAAAAGATGATTTTTGTTGATATGTTGTGCATCTCCTTGGCTTGATATGATCTTTCTCAACAATGCTAGCCACATGGGAAGGGCTCCTCAGTGTGGGTAAGCATTTCTATGTTCAATTTATTTAGTTTTAGTCCATTATATTTTCATTTTATTGTATGGTGTGTTTTCTAATTAGTCTTCTATTTAATTGCAGTTTTGGTTTTTATTCAATATAAATAAGACTCAAGATTCATTCTTCATATGTGTGCAACTTTATTCCAATTTGATAACACCACTTTTTTGTTTTATACAATTGAATTTTTTTGGCTCCTTTGAACATTGTTGACACTTGATTCATGTGATAGTTATATAATCCATTTCTGCATTGTCTTGCCACCAAGAATTTGGTTTGCATAAACAATATGTGTGTGGTATCATTGCTTGAGGAGTTGATCACTATTTGCACCTCTGTCATATGAAAAAAATCTTCTCTCAATAACATTTATAAAGTCACTTTTGAACATTGGATTTGATCCCTGCTCATGAGATTTGGAACACATGGTAAATATCGTTTATTTTTATTGAATCTGCCTTATTGAAACATAACAATACAACATATCATAGGACTGATATATTTGTTGTGATTTCTATATTAATGTTGGTGCATGGATTAATAAGTCTAGCATGTTCAATATTCAAACTTTGGGTTCAGGTTTTGGATAAGATAATTCTTTAGTGATCACTGTTGACATTTCTTTGTCTTATTATCACAAACATATAACATACACACCTTGAATTCTGATGTAATCATGTGATTCTTAAATATTGTTACATTCACTAATATGCAGAGTATGTTGGCATCCATTGAATACAAAGTGCATCTCTTTCTATCTATTTCTTTCCATAGATCATTGTTAAACATTTCCATTCATTCAGTAATTTAGAGATCCATTGTTTTATAACATATATTTCATTATTGTTGTTGTACCCATTTAAAGAATTGTCTTGAAATTTTAGTTTCATTTGTTTACAAGTCATTTTCAGATTGTCTTCATTGTCTTTTAATCTAGTTTGCTTTGATTTAGTTTTATTGTAGCTTAGCTAACCACTAATGGAATACACTGAAGGATAAGAAACTTAAGTAAGCTACTCACGACTAATCAAACGAACATCACCCTGAGTGCATGAAAGACTGTGATCTAAACCTTTATAGCACTAATTTATTCCTACGTCCCAGTGATGAATCCTTAGTATTAATTTCCAGCAATGTTGGTTTGAAGATTGTTTTGTCGGCTTTAGATTAGGCTATACTAGGCTTTGATCTTGTGTTTCCTGTACCTTCACCTCGAAGCTTACGAGCCCCGGTTGATAATTAAATGTGGGAATCAATAGTGCATATATTTAGCCCAACATTTTGGCATCATTGTCGGGGAGGTGCTAAAGGGATTAGAGCATAGGTGGGTTGTTTTTATTTCTCCAAATCCTTGATTGTTCCTTTCATGCAAGTGTGTTTATTTTCATGCAAGTGTGGTGTGCTTTTAAGGATTACCTAAGTGCGGAGAGAAGACGGTAAGACGTGAGGGAAGAGCCCACACATCCACTTTAGTGGGGTTGCTCCAAAGTTAGGTTGTCCTCTTCCTTTCAGTAGTTAGAATTTTTTTTATTAGCATTTTTTTATATATGAGAAGAGAAGCTAACTTGTGTGAACAAATAAATTGGTCACAAGAGGGTCCTAGTAGCATGGTGGTGCTTTGAGTATACAATTGCTTTTCTTACATTTGATTTTAGTTTGCTTCTCTTTATTTCTTTAGGATTTTTAAAAAAAATTGGACACTGTAAG
>ML777987.1:1088762-1110762 GCA_009831015.1 Picea engelmannii | reverse complement strand
CCATGTGTGAAACAGGATTCATAAAATAGCAACAAGGAATCAAATATGATCAAGAGTTTGGAAGAAATCTCTCCATCCTAGCAGCAATTGGGATCTCAATCTCTACCTCGCAGAAAGAACAAATATTTACAGCAATCAAGAACCTATCTGCCTCTCCAGAGGTGATAGAAAAACAAGATTTCCATGAGCTACATCCACAAGAATATCTAGAAGCCTCCTTTGATCACCCTTTCCAACATGTAGAGGAGATTGAAGAATCATTCAATGGAGAGAAACTACTAGAACCTGAGATCAAGGAGTTCTTGACATGCATATCGCCAGATCCAGTATGCATCCAAGAGACAAACCATCTAAAAGAAGATGATCTATGTGGCATGATAGAGGGAGACATGAAAAGTGGTCTAAGTGAGGAAGTGAACCAAGAACATCAAGATTACATTGAACATTGGTTCCATACAAAAACCAAAGTGAGCCACCACTCTCTTCTTCAACAACTATTCACATCATCATCAAAGCAATTGGTTCTTCATATTCTGGTATACACTAAATCTTATCTTTCAAACCCGAGTATGAATGTATTTCTACACCTGTTACGCACATGGCTACATTGGAAATATTCTTACATATGAAATAGGATTTCTTGTTCTTAGATAGCATAGAATAAAAGTTGCATGTTAGTTAACCTAGCTCTAAATAAATGCAACATTTTTTCATGTTTCTTTTCAAATAAATGAAATGAGTTGAAGATAATATTGGTGATGTAACATAAAAAACCAAAACAACTTAAGCTATTTCTTCTTATTATTACATACAGATTTCTGATTATCAATAATAAAAGTTGCTCATAAGCTTAATCTTTAAAATATTATGGAGATTTACAAAATATTTAAGGTCTGCATAATGATGCCCATAGGTAACTTGTACATCCTAGTTTCATATCAGAACTTGTTATTCAAGCATTCTTATCAAATAGTAGCAGGAGAATGAATGAAACTTCTACTTGTGAGGGAACACAATCTTATATGGAGAAGATGAACTTGGGGACTAAAGGCACATTTAAGTCATTCTCTCATGCCCTCATCCACCACATATTAAGTAAGTTTGACCATGATATGTCTTTCGACTAATCTCAATACATAAGTCTATTTTTCATACGAACAATCTTTTATGGGAAATCTATTAAATATCTTCCAACTCAATACCATCCCATCCTGTAAAAAGGTTTTCAAATATGCTTCCCCATTCACCCATGAGAAATCAATCTATAAATTTTATCTTAAGGGTAAAGATTGGGACAAGATCCTTTGATGGAAAATGGGTGTAAGAGGCTAACACGTCGGGATACTGAACAGGTCTGCTGGTAGTGGGTACCGGCTTGTGGTATAACTAGGCAAACCCATCAGGGTACTGAACAAGCTCGTGGGAAATGGGGCATTCTGCCTGGGAAAGATATTTCTTAGATGTCAAAATTACCCCATCAGAGTACTGAACAGGCTTGATGGCAATGGGTTCTAATTTTGATGTTTATCATTATGCCTAATCTATATTTGTCTGTATGAACACTATACGTGTGCCAATCCTTAAGAACAAGCATGCATGGTTGAACAAAAGGCTAATGAACCTAATCTAATTTCCATTTGAGAATGTTTGTAATATGGTCTTAAGACCCCTTCATGCATACCTAGGATGTCATTGTCCTAGAGGTGGGACCCATAAGTGTAGGAGTCTAATAAACTCAAATGTGAACTTTATCAATATCACTTGAATGATAGAAATTCCCTGAGAAATTAAACAAGGATGATTGGTTTCCTATCGGTTTCTCATTTATCAAAGACCACTTATCTCCTCATGTTTTCATTTTCAAGGATGAGAGGGAAAATCCCCCATCGTAATTAAGATGGTTTCTTGAGCATTCAACTGTTAATGATTGATGAAATCGTATGTAATAAGTAATTTAGGAATTTCCTTTATGCTTGTAATATTTTAAAATAAATTTAATTTCCAAATTTGTAAGCATGAATAAAGTTTAAGTTTTGGTTTTCTTTAAGAACGACATCAATGTTTATTTCTTCTCTCATAATAACAATATTGGTTTAGTTCTTTTAGATTTTTTCATTCCAGTATTGTTGGTACAGAAACCAATAGGTTCTTGTACCAACAATACAGAAATTTAAATCTTTTTCGAGGGTACTTTTTGCAGGATATTTTCAGCATCTCTCAGCTTTCGCATACTTCATTTCCATCCTTCAGTCAACATGCACCGGTTCCACATAGTCCACTTTCAGCTTGTAGAAATTTTGTGTGCTAATGAGAGTTTGTGTGAGGACATGCAAACTAGTAGGCGTGGGGGAGAGAGAGACATAAGGAATCTCAGTAGATCAACATTCATCAACGCTCTCCTAGATCTCTAGCAGCTCTTAGTCTTTCTAGGATTAATCTTCAGTTTCATCCAACATGTGCTCCCATTCATCTTCCACTTCATCAACCTGCAATGCACATTAAAGTGAAGGTAACTTGAGGTAAAACTAGTACAAATATTTTTAATTTACTAAGAAATTGGAAAACATGATTCATAACCACTATTACCCTATGAATTATCACAACTACTCAGTAAACCCTCCATCTTCACTCCACTTGTCATAATGAACAATATACTTTGATGATAAGACCAAGGAATGAAAAGGAAATATGTGGTATACAAATGCAAAACAACATATATAGTGTATTTTCTTTGTACATCATAAAGCATTCTTAAGGCATCTCAAAGAGAATGAAATCATTGTTGCTTATCCAAACAAATAACCACAAAGTATATATTGGTCTTAAAATTGATGTAAGATATAGAGTATAAAGGCGTCCAAGTTCATATGACCAACATCACAATCATTTTATAAACCATTCTCCACATGCACACCATTCACCATCACTATGATACCCCATCCATGGATTGTCCTCCATTTTTATGATAATTTTGTTTCTCTTTTTGAAATTCAATCCGTAATAGTTTTCAAAGTGTCTTTCCACAAGAACCAACACCTACACAAAAGAAACAATGTCACATAAATCTATAAGCAGGGTATCATAAGTTCTTCACCTTGTTTGCATGAGGACATGAAAATCATTGGGTTTGGGGATGTGTTGGGGTCCATTTTTGTCATATTTTTCTCCATACAAATACACTCATCATTACACATTCTCCCTGCATTTCGTCCATAATATATCCCTGTTTACACCATAAACCTCCATTATCTCTTGTTATTCATCCTATGTGGTTAATACATAATTTTCCATATTTTTAGTGATTGAAAGGATGATTATAGAATAGTTTTTTTGATGATGGATTAATCCTATGTTTATATGTCCGAAAAATATGTTTTCACACTGGAAGTCATCCGATACCTGCATTGGAGATCATTCGATACTCAAAGTCATCTAGTATCGGAAGGTTCTACAGTCAACCGATACCTGCACAGTCATCTAGTACCCACACTCCATGTCATCCGGTACCCACACTCCATTTCATATAGTATTCATCTCGTCCGGTACCAATTATGCACTCGTCTGGCACCAATGTTGTGCTCGTCTAGTACCAGCATCAACAACCGTCTGGTACTAGAAATAGTTCAAAAAATTGAAATGCTTCTAGAAGAAAATCAGGGACATGGGTTTTGTCCAGAACAATGTTTACATGCAAACATGTGAGTCAAAAATCAGCTATCTCACACATGTGGAACTCCAGCTCAGGGGAATGATTCTACAAAAATTAGCAAAAATCTCAAACTTCCAATTTGCGCCTCGATTTTTGTGCATATTGTATCAGGTCTAGAATTTTTATGATATGGGTTTTGTCTAGAATATGAAAAATTGAGTATGCGGAGAATACTTTTCCAAAATTCGAACTGGTGTAGAAGATATGGGTGGATCTCTAACTCACATCTGCCCAAATTGATGAAAAACCCAGATTTTTGGGATTTATCTTAAAATTGTAAAAAATGTTTTTTGAGTTTGGGGATTCGGTTTCATCCATTCCTCCATAGATTTCATGCATAAATAAGCTGCATAGGGCTATGAAAAGGAGCCATTATTTTCATGAATTTTTTGTAAGTGGGAGATTTGTTTTTGTGAGAAAGCTTTAAGGAGTTGGTTGCCATGTAAAAACATAGTCCCATGATTAAATGAAAAGATGATTGTTGTTGATTTGTTGTGCATCTCCTTGGCTTGATTTGATCTTTCTCAGCAGTGCTAGCCACCTAGGAAGGGCCCCTCAGTGTGGATAAGCATTGATATGTTCAATTTATTTAGTTTTAGTCCATTATACTTTCATTTTATTGTATGGTGTGTTTTCTAATTTGTCTTCTCTTTAATTGCAGTTTTGGTTTTTATTCAATATTAATAAGACTTAAGATTCATTCTTCATATGTGTGCAACTTTATTCCAATTTTATAACACCACATTGTTGTTTTACACAACTGAAGTTTTTTTTGGCTCCTTTGAACATTGTTGACACTTGATTCATGTGACAGTTATATAATCCATTTCCGCACTATCTTGGCGCCAAGAATCTGGACTAAAATTCTAAAGAATCACAAGTAATCACTTACCCTAAAATTGGTCGGATAAACCAATTTGGTCTTAGTGGACGTTAATCATCATCATCATAAACAATATGTTTGTGGTATCATTTCTTGAGGAGTTGATCACTATTTTCACCTCTGTCATATGACAAAACTATGCTCTCAATAACATTTATAAAGTCACTTTTGAACATTGGATTTGATCCTTGCTCATGAGATTTGGAACACATGATGAATATCGTTTATTTTTATTGAATCTTCCTTCTTGAAACATAATAATACAACATATCATAGGACTGATATATTTGTTGTGATTTCTATATTAATGTTGGTGCATGGATTAATAACTCTAGCATGTTCAAGATTCAAACTTTGGGTTTAGGTTCTGGATAAGATAATTCTTTAGTGATCATTGTTGACATTTCTTTGTCTTATTATCACAAACATATAACATACACACCTTGAAGACTGATGTATGTTGGCATCCATTGAATACAAAGTGCATCTATTTCTGTCTATTTCTTTCCATAGATCATTGTTAAACATTTCCATTCATTCAGTAGTTTAGAGATCCATTGTTTTATTACATAGATTTCATTATTGTTTTTGTACCCATTTAAAGAATTGTCTTGAAATTTTAGTTTCATTTGTTTACAAGTCATTTTCATATTGTGTTTTAATCTAGTTTTCTTTGATTTAGTTTTCTTGTAGCTTAGCTAACCACTATTGGAATCCATTGAAGGATAGGAAACTTAAGTAAGATAATCACGACTAATCACATGAACATCACCCTGAGTGTATGAAATATTGTGATCTAAACCTTTATAGCACTATTTTATTCCTACGTCCTAGTGATGAATTCTTAGTATTAATTTCCAGTAGTGTGGGTTTGAATATTGTTTTGTCGGCTTTGGATTAGGCTAGACTAGGCTCTGATCCTGTGTTTCATGCGCCTGCACCTTGAAGCTTACGAGCCCCGGTTGATAATTAAATGTGGGAATTAATAGTACATATATTTATCCCAAAACACTATGTTATGGGTCATACACCATCAACAAGGTTGTGGGTGACAATTCTTTTGAGCTCAACATTCCCCCTTTCCTTGGCCTGCACCTAGTCTTCAACGTGGCTCTCCTTGGGCCATATTTCCCACCATTATTGGACACCTCAGAGATAGTAGAGGAGTTGACACCAATAGATCTCAACCCTGATTGCATGCAACAGGCATCCAAGGATCATATTTTGGACACACTGATCAAGGGCACTCGACAGCAAAGGATCTAGCTTTATCGAATCGTCAAAGCAAGGCAGCTCCTGCACCAAGGCAAGTGGCTCACCCGAGGCCAAATTCAGCAGAAATTGCCTCATCTGATTGGGGAAAACAATGCAATAGAGACCATTTCTTCCTAATAAGGGAGGATTGATCTAGGTGGATATCGGTGGCCACCCACCTATTCCACTGGCTTGAAAAACAGTTTTCCACCTTGGTAGTTTTTCGGCAGTTTTTCATGTTCCAAAATTTTGGGATTGTTTTGAGGCCCTAAATGATGTTTTTTGGGGATTTGGGGCCCAGGTGACTGCCATAGGCACTAACCTAAGCTAGAAAAAAATATTTCTTCTCGGTTAGATCTTTCCAATGGGCTATTGTGTGCCTAAAACGGAGATCGTATGAAAAAGTTACGACCCTGGGAAGTTGATGTACTAACTTACCCAAACGGGGCCCACATGACTTTTGGCGCTTCATCTCCTAGGGTTAGGTTTTTGGATGTATAGGGTTTTTGAAATTCATGTTTATTGTAAAAAGGCCATCAAATCCTCATTGTAATCATGTTCTTGCGAATGAGCGCAGTCCTCACATCTCTTCTCAAAGATAAGCCGCCACCATTCAGCAAGCTTGTTTTCTGCTGCATTTTACAATTTCAGCTTACTTCCTTATTGAATAGAAAACCAGTTTTATTGTATCTTTGTTATTCTATGTTAAGCATCTTTTAATAATCTGATCTGTATTCATTTCATTATGCTCATAAAATCTGGATCAATAATAAAATAATATTACTATTAATAATAATGATATGTATATAAACATATATACATATATTTCCATAGTTTTACTTAGTTTTGGTACATGGACGCTTTAAAGGAAAATTATTTTCTTTTACAAAAAAATAAGGAAAGGAAAAATATAGTTTTCCAAGCTTTATAAAGTGATTAAATAATAGTTTATATTCCAAGGAAATTTTCTCCATCAAGGAAATTAAAATATAATTATAATCTCTCCCTTCTCGTGGGTAAATGAGTAAAATTTTATTTCCTTATTATTGTGCTTTACTACTCTTACTAAATTTATGTCAAATGGTCATAATACAAAGATTTACCAACATAGTAAATTTGGTGTTTCTACCAGGATTTACTGCCCACCAAAATTTAAGGGGATTCTTCCCAAATTTAGGAGATTTAACACAACTTAAATATAAATGTTTATTTATGCCCCAAATACAATTTGAGAAATTTTGTATTTTAATTTCATTTAGACCAATTTCATGTTTATGTCCTAATTATTTTTCCTCAATAATAATTTATAAGGACTTTTAATGTTTTCCCATAATTGGGATTATTTCCTAAAATCCACACAGATATGACACCTTCTAACTTTTATGGTAGAGGATTTGAAGATAAACTAAAATGGAGCACTATTATGCAGAAAAAATCAATCTCTCTTCTTTCATAGGTGTTATAGATATTTTTAACTACTCAGTCATCAATTTCCCAGCATGCATTAAACTATACAGCACGGTCAACCAAAACATCCACTCCCAGAAATCTTACTTTAGAACATATATAGTCAAGAGATAATAAATTAAATCCAAAGAGATTCAACTAAGACATTCTCTTTATTTTGCTTAAATTTCTCAAGTCACTTTTGTCAGAAATTAAACTTATACAGTTCTAGAACATAGTATAAAATTTTCTCTGATCTAAACACTACAGAGATCTAACCAAGTATACTTATCTAGAAACTAGATAGTGATGCAACTGCTAAAAGGGGTGCCCTTTTCCACCCAACCGTAAGCATAGAAACTCCTAGGAGGATTAACCGTTGGCCACCCCCTAGCTAGATCATGATGCTCTGAGAGAGACTCTTCCTTATGTTCAACAACAACCAGATATGAAGGACACTCTACTCCTCCCACGGGAACTTGGCAGATCGGTTTTCTCTCCACCAAGAAAGGGGGTCTACAATGAGTGCTTCCTCAGCCACTCATCTTCTTTGCAACCCATTTTATTAGCTTGGACTGAAAATGCTTCCCAGCAAATTCTTGTACCCAGAACAAATTTGTTTTTCAGTTCTCTTCAGAATGAGTGAGCTACACATGCTCTCCCTCTTTAGAAAATGATCACCATACCCATTTATGTTGCATCATCTTCTGCTTCCCACGAATTTCCCTTCTTTTCTTTCCTTTCTTGGCAAGATTTCATGGGTCCAAATCCCCATTTGTTGGTCAGTTCAAGAAGTTTCCAGATGGGTACTTTGCCCATCTCCTCATTGACTCTTGAGGAGGACTTCCCAACTACCAACCTAACTGGAAATTTATTTTTCTGGGTTAGAGGATTGTTTTCGATCTTAATAATTTAAATCCAGTAAAGTATTGGTCTGGTGGGAGTCATCTCAACCATTGTTGGTTCCCCTCACCATCTCTCTCATGCACCATGATCTACCTTAGAAAACCCCTTCAACAGTTATGCAACACTTTCCATTTTATTTAGTAACAGAAATACATACATTACATTTTATAACAAAAAGGTTCATCAATTCCAACATCCACACATATTTAGTCTACCCATAGTATTTTAGTAGGTTATAGTTATATTTACAAGCTGGGAGAAACATGGGTATTACACAATGCCTTTCCTTGATCCATCACATTCTAGAACAAAAGTCTTGGTGAATTCAGGTAGTGTCAGGAAAAGGATTGTGAAAATAGAATATTTCAAGGCTTGGAAGGATTGATCAGCTACTGGAGTCCAACTAAAAGCATTATTTTTAAGGAGATAATTGGGAGGAGTTGCAATTTTTCCATAATTCTAAACAAACTTGTGATAATAGACCGATAAACCTAAGAAACCACACAATATTTTAATATTTTTAGGGTGAGGCCAATCCTTAATAGCTTCAATTTTCTTAGGATCCACCCATACACCATTGTTTCCTACAATATGACCCAGGTATTCAACTTCAAAGATGCCAAAAGCACATTTATATTGTTTGAGAAAAAATTTGTGCTTAAAAAATAGATGGAGGACTTGATCCACATGGGTGAGATGGGATTGCCAAGTTTTACTATAGATGAGAATATCATCCAAGTTTTACTGTAGATGAGAATATCATCAAAGAAAACTAAGAAAAAATTGTGGAGGAAAGGACGAAAGACATGATTCATGATACTTAGAAAAGTGGAGGGGGAATTACATAGGCCAAACAGCATGACCAAGAACTCATGGTGACCCTCATGACTTCTAAAGGTAGTATTTGGGATGTATTCCTCTTTCATGCATATCTAGTGGTAGCCAAAATGAAGATCAAGTTTTTAAATTATTGGACACCACTCAATTCATCCAAAAGGTCACCATGAATGACAAGAATGAGAAATTTGTCTTTGATTGTGAGTTTTTTGAGAGCACAAAAATTAGGACACATGAACCAAGTGCCTTCTTTATTGAGTACTGTGACTATTCGAGAAGAATAGGGGATAGTACTAGGACAAATAACACCTACTTCTAGAAATTCTTGAACAATTTTCTCATTTTCATTTTTCTAGGCAAAGAGATGACCATAGGGGAGAACATTGGGAGGAAGACTACTATGTACTAGAGGAATGGAATGGTCATGGGCATGATGCGAAGGGGAAGTCCATGGAGAGTGTTAAATATAGCTTGGTGTTGGGAGATGATCAAAATCTGAGTTGGCAGTTTCGGATTGGCAGATTTGGGCATGTCAAGGTATCCAGGTGATTGTCGAAAAGACTTTTCAAGTAAAATCAACTGATAGAACTTGAAAGCAGATGGATAATCATAAGCTTTTGTGGGTCCAAAATCCTTTCAGTGGGAAGGTGTGATCAAAATCTGGACCAGGGGTCAAATTTTAGCTCAAAAATCAACGTTCTTGGAATTGCCTCAAAACGAACGAGAGCGTAGTCCTCATCATCACAAATCCAATGCAATTCATTTCGTCTCAAACGAACGTCGGGAGCGAGAGATATCGCGATCTGTTCGAATCGTCAAACAGGGAAAAAAAGGGACGCTGACTGTGTGGTTCGTACAGTCCGTACAGGCTGACGTGGTAGAGTTTGTACATACTGACGTGGTGAATGTACAATGACATGGAAATTGATGATGTGGCAGTTTCATATTGGCTAACATTTGGGCGAATCACATTGCGACACGTGGCAGTTATTGGACAAATGGAGAGGTGCCATGTGGCCCAGTCGTGGGCTGCCACATGGCACCATGGCAATGGTTTATTGGTTCAAAATTTATGGAGTCCATGGGGATCGAACCCCGAACCTCCCCCAAGGACCAAGCACTTTAACAAATTTCGCTCTGCCAATGCACCACACTATGTGACTTATTATATAAGTGGTTCAAAATATATTTAAGTTTACATTATTATATGGTTGGCGTGGGGTCGGGCCGGGGCTTAGCCCCAGCCCGCGGTTTTATATGTTTTAACCATATGACCCTTGTATATACATGTTCTATTTCCATATGACCTTAATCTTGGCGCGCGGGGGTTAAAGTTTGGTTTGTAACAAACGATTAGCCCATGGTTTCGGGTTCTTACCCATGTTCCCACGAGCTTGGCAGTTAGGGGCTGGAGGCACCCTAACCATCCTACAGTTTGGACCATTTTTTGGTTATGCACGGTGTTGGGTTTAAGCATGCATTTTGGAGCGTGTTCTGGGTTCAACGTACAGGAGGTGCGTTTTGGCGAACCAGAGCCAACAAGCTTGAAGGAAGAGAATGGCAGGAGGTCTATCTTTCTCATTTTTTGGCCGATTGAGGTGTCATAAAAGCCCAGCTAGGGGTTTTTGGATGTCCTGAATCCATTGGCACTATTATCAAGGCCATTTTAAGACTTATTTCAGGTTTTTAGCCATTGAAGTTTCAGTAAGCTCGAGGGAGCTTGAAGCCCTCATTGATTGAGGACATGTTTTGGTGAGCCTATGTTTGTTTTCTGTGATTGAATAATCATTTTTGGCTAATTGTTATGCTATGAACACATTGGGATAGGTTTCAGAGGCTTTTGAGGACTTTTACAGGTTTTTTTTCAAAAGAGAAGCTCAGTGAAGCTTATGGCCACATGTAGAAGAGGTCATGCCCGGATGAGCCATGATCCGTTTTCAGAGTTTTATTAGTCATTTTTGGGGTTTTTATGTGTTCTGATCCCAATGGTACAGTCTATTTTTCCATTGGAGTTGAGCAGCATATTGTAAAAGAATCTTTGACAAATTAATCCCAAAGAGCCAAGTCCATTGATGGAGGCTCAAGGAGATGTAGCCCGGAGAGGGGTGAACTCCTTTATCATCTTGTTCTTGTTGTGAGTTTGATGGTTTATTTGCTGCAAGTTATGTTGTTGTGTATTTATTGAAAGTACATATTTAACCATTTAAAATAACATATCCTCACACATAAGCATTTACAAGAAGATACATAAATTTGGCACATAAACTATCTTGCATATTTTAAACACATGAAGCAAGGTCCTGTAAAGTTTATTTTCATGAAGTAGAGGGTTCTTGCATAGCATAACAAGTCAGCCTTATATTTTCATATTAGGAGAGTATATATTGGAGTTCAAGGTGCACATAGGGTGTATTAACGGAGTGAATGGAATGGAGTTGGGAAATAATGTCAGAATGAATTTTTTTTAATAGATTTTCCATTCAATGGTAGTTGATGATCTCAGGTGAACCTTCTATGATGCATTGGAATTTATATTGTTGTCTCTCTTGTTGGAAATTCATGGTTAGGTTTTTAAATTCCATGAGGATGGGGTCGAGAGTGTGTAACCATTCAGCATCAAGCACAATGTCACAACCACCCATGTCAATAGAAAACATATTATATTTTAGGCGGTACTGACCAATTTGTAATCACACATTTTCAAAACGCCCGCCACATTTCATGGAACCTCCATTGGCAATCATGATTTAAAAAATTTTGACTACACAGATATAACAATTGATTTCCTAGGAAATGCAACGATGAATAAAATTATGTGTGTTTCCACTGCCAGTGAGGATTATGAATTTCTTATGTTTAATGTAGACAATTAGCTTGAGGATTTGGGGTGAAAGGAAGCCAGTGAGGGAATGCAGGGAAACCAGCGATTCAACTTCTGGTGGATCATAGGGCAGAGTAGGATCATCTGTTGGGGGTATTTCTTCCACCGAGGAAACTTCGACCTCCTCATCAGAAAAATCCTCATAAATGGCTATAAAAATCTTTTGTTCCTTACACTTGTGCCCCATAAAATATTTGTCATCACAATTATAGAAAAGACCCTTGAGTTGGAATTTGTCCATTTATGCTCGAGTTAATTTCTGTAACTTGAGAGGGGTGGCATGAAGGGAAATATTGGTAGGTCGAGGAAGAGGAAGAAAAGAGGATTTTTTGTTCTGGGAAAAGACAACCTGTTGTGCTTCCTTGGTAATTTGAGAAGCTTCCTATCGAGTCTTGGTGAAAGACATGAGGACCTAATCTCGAACTTCATCCTTTAGGCCAATGATAAAGAATTCCTAAAAGAAGGCATTAGACATGCCCTCCATTCTGAAATCCAAGTTCCCAAATGTGGAAATAAAGACTTCCACAGTGCCAGATTGTTTCAACTTGATCAAATGACCTAGATGGTGTGTGTTGGTCTCAAAGCATTCATAACATTCAACCACAAATTGTGTCTAATCAACATACCCTGGGCATACTTTTTTTCATCGTTGCCACCATTTCCAGTGTTCAAAATCCAAATAGATGATACCATAACGAAGTTTGGCCAAATCATCAGTGATTCCATGCAAGGAGAAGTAATGTTCCATTTGAGTGACCCATCCAATGGGATCTAAGCCATAAAATTCGTTCACCTCTGCTCTCGAAATATGTGGATCACGATGAAGGGGGTTGGACTGAAAATTCTATAAATTGAAGGAAGAAACACCTTTTAGGTCGTGGAGAGATCAAATGACAGGGAATTGAGGCAATTTTTAAGGTATTCTTTGTGGGTGTGGGCCATGGTGAAAGGGAAACACAGGAAAAGGGCAGGTGGGCATGCACAAAAAATGGGTTACTAGTGAAGGGTACAATTGTGATCAATGTAAAGAGAGGAATCTAATGGAATAGGTGGGAAATAAGGGTGTTGGAAAGGGTGGGTGGGTCCACACAAAAAAAGTCTTACAAGTGATAAAGACCACTACGATCAAGGCTAAGAAAGAAATCCATTGGGATAGGTACCAAATAAGGGTGTCGGTGGGGCCACTATACTCAGGTTTTTTTTTTTACTCCTGTGAAGTTATACTTTGGCCTGAAGAATAATGCAATGACGAAATGCCCAAATAGTTAACAGGGACAATTGTGTAGGAATTCCTCAACCAAGATGCAGGAGGCATGGTTGTGCAGTAAAATATCCCTTATGTTACTTTTATGTTATGTTCCATTCCCAAGGGTTAGGGTTTTCAAGGGTTCTACAAACAAGGGTTTTCCTTGTGTTAAATCTCTCTGATATACATGCAAGGTCAAATAGTAGTACTCGACCCAATATCTTAGGGCACCAACTAAGGATGCTCAACTGTACCCTTAGTCGTAATACCCAATTACCCAGGTACTAGAGAGTATCTTCCTTAGTGTTGTTCTCGGTGTCGCTATAGCAGTCAAGAGGCCAATCAACTGATATAGAGATGGTTTCAAGAGACCTAGGGGACTCCCTATATATCTGACGATATGTGGGAGTGATGGTTGTCTATAGATTTTTTCTGATGCGGTACTACTCAAAGGGGTACCAATTAGGGTTACAGAGGTTTCCATCAAGGTGAAACTTTTGTTTCAGGTAACCTCGTGAAATTTCTTGTATTTTTTACGTGTAGTATTCCCCAACAATATTTGTATCCACTAAACGGCAGATCTTTGTGCTTTAAGGACGCTGACAATACACATCCCTACCCCGAAAAAAATTACCCATAATTTATACAGAGGAAAGATCTTTGATACCACTTGTAAGGTACCAAATATATTATAATAAGCAGAAACAAAAATATTGTAGGAAATACCAATAGAACATCAAAATATAGAGAATCACAACACCAAAAATGATAAATTTATTGATAGAAAGTCAAGTTTGCTTGCCTATTTGAGGGGGAAACCTCTAGTAAAGTAGAGCTCTATTACAATAATTCTCAAGACAAAATTGTTATAACCCTAAATTACACCATCCATGCTTACCTGGCATCAGGCCAACTCATTGCCCTTCATTGCCAAAGCCATGCTGAACAAACTCTTCAAAAACCTCCTAAATTAAGTAACTCGTGCCCTAACCTATCACTGGGCGCGTTGGAACGCTGGAAGGCCTTATACTGTACACGTTGGAACGTTGGTTGGCCCACTACAGCCCGCATTTACCTAACAAAGCAAAAAATCAGGAAAGTTTCTGACGGAACGAAAAGCTTTGGGTCAGTTAACTGGAACTCCCAGCCATGCATGGCCGAGAGTTCATCTAAAACCCTAGCTCCTTCTAGCCTATAAAAGAAGGGGTAGGGGTACTATTCAAAAGGGGGGAAATCATAGCAAAGAAACTATGCCCAATTGTCGAATCCGTTTTGTCCCAACCCTTTAGCCTTTCCTCAAGCTTTAGGAGAATTCAAGCAAAGCAGTTGGAGGACAAAGAAGAGGAGGAGCCCAGGATCATGATCAAGGAATGGTGGTCGGTCTCTATAATCATTGTAAGTTGATTCATCTTGAGATTAATAAAAATATACTTTTCCCGTCCCAAATGCACGAGTCTTATATGTGTCATTTGATTTATGCTTAATCTCTAACCCTCTAGTAGAACAATAGCATGCATGCGTAGTGTTTTGTCTTGATTGCAGGATTGTCTTTGGAAGGAGCAGCAGAAGCAAGGAGGTAAAGCGCAACGGAGGATCTACACCAACCGTCGATAAAAAGGTTAGTTGATTCTTTCCATGTTTGTATGAGAAAAAGGGTTTTAGGTTTGGGGTAGAAGGTTAAAAGTAATTTCTTAAGGGTCATGATCTGCATGCAAGTTTAAGCCCTAGCTTGTTAGTCCGTAGGGTATAATTTCCCAACAACAGAATTGGCGACTCCACTGGGGATAATTTACTCTTAGGGTTTCCCGGATTTAGTTAAAGGTTCTTGGGTAGTTCAAAGAAGTACAGTTTTAGTTTCTTTGTTTATTTGTTGTATGTTAGGTCAAAGCTATCAAGGAACCTGGTTATCAATACCATTTTTTCCTTGACTGTTGCTTGACAATTTTTCTCGGGACACACAGAGGTACATGCGGCCTGCAGAAGGCCTGCACGCGTGTAACCCGCGCCTTAACCTTCTACAGCCCGCGTTTGAACGCCTGTTGTAGTGGTTTCAGTAGCATGTAGAGCCCAGGAAGCTTAAGAGGCAGTCTCCTCTTCCCTGTCATAAGTTTATCTTCTCAGGGGGCTTTCTAGATCCTGTCTGGGTCTTGTTGGTTTATTGTCTTGCTTTCAGTCTGCCTTATTGTGTTGGTTATCCTTTGCATTTGTTTTTTTTTGCAAATTTTTCTTTTCTGTTGAAGTAGAAGCATCCAAGCCTTTTAGAGACCCTGGTTGTCCATACCAGAGGCCTTTTTTAGGTCTGGGTTGCTTGTGTGTTGTTTTATCTTAGCTTTTATACAGACCCGCGGCTTGTTTAGGTTTAGCCCGCGGGTACCTGCGCGTTGTTGTATCTCAGCACGTGTTTGCACGTGTGTTGTCTTGGTGACAGTCGCGGGCTTGATTGGAAGCTTTTTCAGCTTGGGTGGGGCAGTCATCCCCTCCTGTGGTGAGAAGAGCTCCTCTCAAGGGTATAGAGTCTGGGGCTGCACAGTCAGCAGGTTAGGGCATCCTATCCTTAGCCTGTGTTTTTTAGTTGATGTTTTGATAGAAAAGACAAAGGAAAAGAAAAAAAAAATTATGGTTTTTAAACAAGTGTTAGGATCAGTACTTTCTTGATTGTTTTTCGCATCTTTGTTCTGATTCTTTTGCGATCTGCGCTTTAAGCCAGAACTTTATTTCATTTTCTTGGTTTTGTGCTTGTCGTCATTTTCCCTCTATTTCTTCATTTTGCAATTAAATAAAAAATAAAAAAAAATCTATGTGTCATTTTCTTCTTGATTTGAAGATTGTGTTGTTGCATCAGTAGCTAGGAAGAATTCTTTTTGCATAAGTTTTTGCAGTGCATTTAGAGGATAAGTAGTTTGCAGATCTGAGCGAAAGTCCTTTATATTTACTGCATGAGATCTTAGTAAATTTGAAAAGAAAAGAAGTCTTTCTTGTTGAAAAGTTGTTGGTTTTTCATTTTTTGTAAAAGTTTTTGTTTCCAAGCATTTCTTGTTCATTTTGCTTTGAGTCTTTACACACCATCAGTTTCACTTTCACACCTTGTGACTTAAAAAGCCCATTAAAAGCAACGCTAATTAAATCAACTAGACTTTTTGTTTGTAGGATGCATACACTAGCTCAGGACTAGGGCCTTGGAATATGTTAGAGAGTAAATTTCTCCAAGGCCACTCAAACCAAACATTGGAGTCTGTCAATAGGGAGTGTAGAAGTCCAGTTACGAAAAGTTATCCGGGACCCCCCTCTAACACAGGGGCTAAAAACGAGGTCGCGTAAGGAAAGGTAGCGGAGATAACCCCTCCAAAGTTGGACCGAGCGTTGTGGAGAACACATATCGAGGATTTGTTAAGGGATTCCGTCGTTTGCATTTTCCACGGAGCTTCGTGGCTCTCGAATCCATTCGAGGTCCTCAGTTGTCTTCCGGACCATTTGCTCTCGATACCCTTGACAAGTTTCGGGCTTGATACCCTGCTCATTGTGGTCTACCTGACTATCGACTGTACCCGCCTGGTGACTTTTCACGTGCTGGCAAACTAGTTGTTGATCTTTTCTAGGGACATACACAGGTGACTGCGGGGGTATACTGCGGTACCTAGGACAGACATCGGGCCACGCTTTGCAGAGTATACCTGGAGGGTGCTTCCATATTCGAGTTGCACTTACACCGGTAAGTTGCTCTAGTGTTGGTTGTTGTAACTGTTCTTCTGACTAGTTTAGTGCTTGCTTGATTTATCTTCTAGGGGATTTCTTTTAGCGAGTGTTATTGTTTGTTTGTGTAGAATACCTTAGCATGTCATGAATCTTCTCACACAGTGGAGGATTCAGAGCTCCACCGGTCACGAAGGCTTCTGGGCTTGCCACCGGTTATACTGGAGCCACCCCCGCCACCATTGAGGCGGAAGCTAGATCATCAAGGGTATTTCGAAGCAACCGGGGATTTTGAGCCCGAACAGCTCCTCAAGGAATCGACCGCCAATCTTGGATTGGTTGAAACCTCAAACACTGATACTTAGCCAGACATTATTGTGCCAATTCAATTTTACGAAAGCCTGTCAGTGCCTAACCCAGTGATGGAACCAAACTCTGTTACTTCAACTGGGAATTCTTCCATTCCCATCATTGTTGCTACCACAGGAGAAGCTTCTCCTAACTTGCCTTTGTCAACGGTCCAGGCCACCATGGTCTCAGCCGCAACTACGTCGCACAGTGGACCGACCCCATCTATCGTGGTGGCCACACATCCTTACACACCTAGTGCGACAGGCCCACCGTTTTCATACGGTATGCCTAGTTCGGGTACAATCCCTATACTCACTTACTCCACTTTACAGACTTTGGGTCTGGGGGCAGGGAGCTCTAATGCTCCCCTGCAAGGTCAACTTGGGGGCATTCCTACCCCTTTCAATGTTTTTCCTTACGCTGGAGGTCACATCCCTCCTTCGTCCCCTTCGCTTGGTGGTCCGCATCAGCAGTCCACCGGGCAGCCTGCACACACGAGTCCATTTGGAGCAGGGAGTCAAGGAACACCTGCACAAACTCAGCCGGTAGGTTCGTCACCGTTTGTTTGGAATGGGACGTTTGGTAATAACACTTTCGCATCCACTACTTTCCCATCTGGGGGAAAACCCATTTTTGGACAGTCTACACCGGCACAGGGTACTATTCCTGCGCCGAGGGCACATATACCAGGACCTTGGAACTCAGGACAAGGATCCGTTTCTTCCTCTGGAATGTCGATCTGGGGTAATTCTTTCCACAGTCAATGGAACCCCGGACAGACTTCTATGCCTCTCCCATCAGGACCGTCATGGGGTAATCCTTCCCAAAGTCCACCGAACACGATGAACGCCCAACATCCTATGTCCTTCATGGGGAATCAGCCAATGATGTCTCCTCAGATGCAAAACCCTTATGCTGGTCAGGGCCATGGTTTCTACCAGAACCCTGGCCAACAGCCAAACTTTTCCTGGCAACCTGGTGCCAGTCAAACTCCAGGACCCCTTTATCCGGACTATCAGCAGCAACTAAAACTACCATTTTTGGCGACGTTACACTTGCCAGATTTGACACGTTTGTTAAATGATCCTATATTCCACGATCCACGTTGTCCTCCTATATCAACAAAGTTTCCTTCGGACATTCCAAAGTTCGAGGCCAAGCCTAACGAAGATCCAGGTGATCACGTGACTACTTTCCATCTTTGGTGTTCATCGAACTCACTGAAAGATGACTCTGTCCAGTTGCGATTGTTTCAAAGCACTCTTATTGGGAGTGCCGCGAAATGGTACATAGAGCTTGATCGTTCACGATACTCTTCTTTTGGCGAACTAGCGATGGTCTTCTTTAACCATTTCCAGTTACCTATCAGATATGACGTCGGCACAGAGTTGCTAGCCAATTTCGAGCAGACGATAGCAGACCATATCTCGGATCACATTCGAGAGTGGCGACGCTGAAAGAGTCTTATCAAAGTACCAGTCCCACCAGCATTCCTACTGGAGTGCTTCATTAAGTCCTTGGTCCCACAGTTGCCCAAAGACGTCGCAACGTCCAGAGTTTTCTCTGAAGAAGATGCCATTATGCGGGCTCAACAGTTTGAGATCATCTATTCTCAGTCCGGTTTGTTATACAACATCTTACCAGATGCACCACATTCGATACTGGAGAAAACCAGACAGAGAGCCGGACCACATGCCGATGGTATCGTTGGCTCGGCACAAACCAAGCCCGCTGAGCAATTGACAAAACAATTGCAACAGTTATCTATACAACACTCAGCGTCCAACCAGACTACTGCTTTGGCTACTCCTCCTACCCAAACGTCGGAAGTACACTCCGTGCAGACGACTAACCCAAAGGCCAACCAGCAGCCTGAAGGGAAGAAAAAACAATGTAAGAGGGGTAAGGGGGATAGAAAACCAACTGATACTGCTGGCGAGGGCACGACAGAAAAGAGGAAGGCGAGGTATCCATGCAACTTGTGTGTGGAAGACCACCCGACCCATCTATGCCCTCGACTTGCAGAGGCCCAGAAGTTTTTCACACAGCAACAACAAGCCGTGTTGACTAATCCCTTTCAGCATGGGCAAAATTTAACTCAAGCCTTTGCAAGTGGCGAAGGGGGCAGCCAGGAAAACTGCCCTCCTCCAAATAATCCCTCTTCCGTGAACGTATATATGGTTAGAGGTGATGCTTTCATAACGAATAGAGCGCACGACTATAGCAAACCAAGCGCCCCTGAGAAGGACAAAGAAGCCGAGATTCCATCTCTTCCTCTACAGATCGAGAAGACGTTGGGTGAAACAATGACACGCATTCCAAAAGGTGCGTTTAAGCGAGCTTCTCACAATCCAAACGCAAGGGCCGCCCAGAACTACTCTGTGGTGGAAGATTTATCACAAACCCCTTGTGTTATGTCTGCTTTGGAGGTACTCCAAAGTTGTCCTGCTCAGAGGAAAGCCTTGTTGAATTCTTTAGGCTCTATTGAGACTTGTAATCCGGGTACCATCATGTTAGATACGACTGACTTGAAACCTCATTTTCCTTACCACGTCGCGTTTCAGATAGTAGTGGCTCACCCCACGAAAACTTTTACACGGAATATCTACCGCACGGTGGTCGAAGAGGGTGCTTCGACTTGCATCATGTTGTTAGCATGTTGGAAAGTCATTGGTCAACCTGAGTTGTCTCCGTCACCTACTCTCCTCACTGCGTTCGATGGTCGTTCTTTCCGACCGCATGGCATCATTCCTTCTTTCCCGGTGCAGTTGGGGGGGAAGACTGTGTGCGTCGAAGTAGAGGTAGTTGATGCCCCCATCGACTACAATCTATTGTTAGGTCGTAGTTGGACTTATGCAATGCAGGTGGTGGTCGCTACCATTTTCTAAGTCCTCCTGTTTCCACATGAAGGTCGGATAGTGACCATAGATCAGTTGTCCTTCTCTCAACCTGACCCAGCTTTGGGGGCATCCACGGTTCCCATAGTTGATAATCCTCAAGCCGGTGTCGTCAACATAGGAGTTGGTTTGTGCCCATCTTTGATGGCTACTTTCGATTACCCACCTCCTCATGGCGATGTCAAGTTTATATCGACTCACCACAAGGCTGAGATTTTCCACGTTTCGTCGTTCCACACGACTTACTTTCAGGATCCGTGGATTCTTCCTTCCCCATCAAACATGATGGATGCGACGGGGCATGCGGGCATGTCTACGCCCTTGTCGGCCTCTGAAGTAGCATACTCTTTGGTCCAGTAGGCTTCAGCTACTCCTGATCCGATTCCTGCACAAGAGTTGGATCCGCTCCTCGAGCCTATCTGGGCTCAGGATTCTCTTACCGATGTTGATTCGTTAGATTTAGTCTTGCCTTCTGATGAAGCTATAATCGAAGCAATGACTGGTCCAGACAAACCATGGGAAGATCTTCATCATAGATCATACTTCCTCCTAGAGTTACACCGAATCGAGGCAGGAGAATTCACTATCACCATGACGGGAGATCAGCCTTGTCCCATTAACCTCTTAGCTACACAGGATATTTATGTTGAGGGCAATATGGCGACTATTGCTGCAACCATACCTATTAACATCTCCCGAACCCCTGGCGTCGTTGAGAATGTCTTCATCGGAGCAGATTGCTCCCCCGAAGAGATTCAGATTTACACTGATATTTTCAAAGAATTCCGTGATGTTTTTGCCTGGTCGTATGAGGAAATGCCAGGCATCGATCCAAAAATAGTTGAACATGAGATCACTACATATCCTGATGCTAAGCCTATTCGACAGAAACTTCATCCAGTTAATCCTAGGAAAGCAGCAGCCATCAAAGATGAGGTTGAGAAATTGCTTAATGCTTAAGGCAGGGTTCATATACCCTATTCACTTGACTCAATGGGTGTCAAACCCCGTGTCGGTCGATAAAAAACAAGGCATGATTCGCGTCTGTACCAATTTTCATGATTTGAACAAGGCATGTCCAAAAGATAATTATCTAACCCCCTTCATCGACCAGATCATTGATGAATGCGCCGGTTGTGAAGCCTTTTTGTTCATGGATGGTTTCTCAGGCTATAATCAGATCCAAATCAAACCTGAGGACCAACACAAAACGTCATTCATTTGTCCGTGGGGTACATTCGCCTATCGAAAAATGCCTTTTGGTCTCAAGAATGCTAGAGCCACTTTCCAGTGGGCCATGTCTTTTGCGTTTCACGACCTCAAGCATATAGTCGATGCCTATCTAGATGATTTAGCATCACGCTCTCGCAAGCGAAAAGATCATCCTACACACCTCAGACTCATCTTCGAACGTTGTCGCTACTTCCAGATTCTCTTGAATCCCAACAAGTGCAGCTTTTGCGTCACGTCAAGATGTCTGTTAGGTTTCATCATTTCAACAACAGGGATCATGGTCAATCCTCTCAAGGTGGAGGCGATAATCCAGTTGCCCCCCCCCCGCGCACAATTTTACAACTTCAAAGTCTTCAAGGCAAGGCGAACTTCTTACGATGCTTCATCGCCAACTATGCCGAAATCACCAAGGGCTTCATGCGTTTGCTAAAGAAAGACGTTCCTTTTTTCTGGGACGAAGCCGCGCAGCGCTCTTTCGACGCGTTGAAACACGCCCTTACAACCGCACCTCTGCTACGGCCACCGAATTATAACAAGGATTTCCTCTTATATCTGGCTGCCGCAGAGTCAACCATAGGCATGGTTTTGGTTCAGGAAGATGATTCGTTTTCTGAATACGTGATCTATTACCTGAGTCGAGGCCTTGTAGGATCGGAACTTAATTATA
>ML777987.1:1057577-1084151 GCA_009831015.1 Picea engelmannii | reverse complement strand
CCCCCCGGAGTCCATAGTTAAGCTATTTTCAGACTCCCTAAAATTGAAAAGATTGTCGAGTGACCTTATTCCTTCACACTCGTTAAAACAGTCCAGAAGAATATTCCTAACGGAGTCCATAGTTAAGCTTTTTTCAGACTCCTTAAAATTGAAAAAATAGCCAAGTGATCTTGTCCTTGTCACACTTGTTAAAATGGTTTTGAATTGACATCTAGTCGGTGCTAGTTTACCCCTTTTTCGAACCAACTAGACTATTCACGAAAAAGGTACCCCAATGGAGTTTCCTTTTATGCTTTTTCAGACTCTCTAAATATGAAAAACACCGAGCTTACCTTCTCTAGGCTCGTTAAACTTACATCGAAGGACGTTACCATTGTGTGTTCTATCAACCGCATTTGCATCCTTTACCTTTCAGCCTAGCAACAATTTGCCTTTGCATCTTAACACCTTTGGCCAATGGAGGATTTTTCCCAAGTATCATTTCCCTAGAACATTAGTCTTGTCCTTGCACCTTGAGCTTGTATGTTTGTTGTACTCGTTCCTCCACTGTAACGTAATATTCCTTTATTCTTTTTCAAAATCATCAAAAAGAACAAAAAAATCAAATATACCCCAAAAAGAGGATGGGAAAAGTATTTTCTTTATTGGAAGCATTATGAATCGCCCTTGTATAAAGCACATCTTTCCGTTTGATTCATCAGACTTTGGGATGTAGTACGACCTTAGGAAGATTTTCTCGCTATATTGAGTTGTGTCCTCCACCGTTTGGTTACTCTTCCAAACATATGGAGAGTTTGCATTGCCTCCTGCTTCGTAGACTTATGATTAACAGATATGCTTCCTGAGTCTTATCACTTGTCGTGCTATTGTCCAAGGGAAGTTGGTTACTTATCCTGAGTCGGCCACTCTGCAATATGTCTCTTGTTCGCATACCCGGCCATCCTGAACGTCCAATCAAGTCTTTGTTCGAAATCACTGAAGCCTTCAGTCCGATCATCAAGATTATCAAGTCCACAACCGACGAGCCGTCGAAGACCTCTCGGTAGTGCAGTCGTACACTCATATTACACTCCTACCCGAGTTTAGAAGATTTTGAAGTTGTTGCTTGAGCTCTGAAGTACAGCCATCAGGACGAATCAGCTTCTGAGAGATGGATACTTTCTATGTATATCTTTCTGATTTCGAGATGTAGCTCCGTTGTGTATTGTTTGTGGCTACTCTTTATAGTTATTTGACATGGATCTACAGTGTATTTGATTGGTAGCCATGGTTTTGATTTATCCCAAGCATGGGTATGCCTGCCTCGGTGAGACATTTGATATTTTTTTGCAGACGGCACCTCCTGATTCCTGATTCCTGGGCTCACTCATTCAGCATATCAGTACAGATTGGTAAAGAATTGGTAATGTATTTCGGCCATTAGATGCTCTTATGACCTCACACATTAGGGGGCATCTGTTATAACCCTAAATTACACCATCCATGCTTACCTGGCATCAGGCCAACTCATTGCCCTTCATTGCCAAAGCCATGCTGAACAAACTCTTCAAAAACCTCCTAAATTAAGTAACATGCGCCCTAACCTATCACTGGGCGCGTTGGAACGCTGGCAGGCCTTATACTGCACGTGTTGGAATGCTGGCTGGCCCACTACATCCCGTGTTTACCTAACAAAGCAAAAAATCAGGAAAGTCTCCGACGGAACGAAAAGCTTTGGGTCAGTTAACTGGAACTCCCAGCCATGCATGGCCGAGAGTTCGTCTAAAACCCTAGCTCCTTCTAGCCTATAAAAGAAGGGGTAGGGGTACTATTCAAAAGGGGGAAAATCATAGCAAAGAAACTCTGCCCAATTGCCAAATCCATTTTGTCCCAACCCTTTAGCCTTTCCTCAAGCTTTAGGAGAATTCAAGCAAAGCAGTTGGAGGACAAAGAAGAGGAGGAGCCTAGGATCAGGATCAAGGAACGGTGGCTGGTCTCTATAATCATTGTAAGTCGATTCATCTTGAGATTAATAAAAAGATATTATTCCCGTCCCAAATGCACGAGTCTTATATGTGTTATTTGATTTATGCTTAATCTCTAACCCTCTAGTAGAACAATAGCATGCATGCGTAGTGTTTTGTCTTGATTGCAGGATTGTCTTTGGAAGGAGCAGCAGAAGCAAGGAGGTAAAGCGCAACGGAGGATCTACACCAACCATCGATAAAAAGGTTAGTTGATTCTTTCCATGTTTGTATGAGAAAAAAGGTTTTAGGTTTGGGGTAGAAGGTTAAAAGTAATTTCTTAAGGGTCATGATCTGCATGCAAGTTTAAGCCCTAGCTTGTTAGTCCGTAGGGTATAATTTCCCAACAACAAAAACTTCCTCATTCCTTCTAATCTTATTTATACTAATTCTATCTTTTTAAGAACATTCTAGAGGAATATCTTTCTAGAAGCAGAAGATTATATTGAGTCTTCTTACATTATATTTGTTCACATTATTAAATAGGTCTTATTAACTAATGTCGACCTTTATTACATAGAAAATGTTATTCTACCTACATGAGGGGTCAGGGAGGTTAGATCCCTAACACCCAATTTAAGCAAATGAGAGCTCGTCGAAAAGGTAAAGAGATGAAGAACACATTTGAAGTGGTTTCAATGGATGAAATATCAGTTATTAGGCCCTAAAAATAAAATTACAGTCAAGACTATTTTTGGGCTTGGAAACAAATTGTTTTTGGAAAATCATTTATTCAAAGAAATTTATAAACCTCTACGGTAGGTCCCATACGATGGAATGAATATCAAAGATCATATTTACTAAATGGATTAATTCATTGCACCAAAAGGGACACATAAAACCATGATCAAAAAATAATTTCAAGAAGATGAAGAAGATATTACAAAAGAGGAAAGGAGGCAGATTCAAGAGGTTGGCAATGGGTTGTTAGAGGTTTTTTTATAGGGGTCTTTTTGTTGGAAGCAAGTTTTCTTCCTTCCCAAAGATTTTTGAATCGTTCTTCTTGAATTTCCCCTTCATATTCCTTTATGCTCAACTCTTTCAATATTCTTCCATACATTCCACAAGACATTTCAAGTCCAAAGGAGAAAAATCCCTGCTTGTAAACAATTCATGTAGTTTATTTAAGTTTATGTAATTTTCATTGAAATCTTGTTGAGGTTGTTTTAACACTCTTGTTTCATACATCTTTTGAACTTATTTCGTTTGGGATATTACTATTAATTTCTACCACAAAGAACTATTTCAGGGCATTACATTAGTGATTTTTCAAACTTTGAGTCTAAAGCATGAGATTTCAAATGTATTGTCCATCAAAATCATTTTTTAGTTGTAATGAAGTGGTCATCTAAATTTTTTTGATGACCTATCCATTTTACTTTGATTTCATCTTGAAGAGTCATATCTGATTTTGGGTTCACAACATTTAAAAAGGAAGACAAAATATCCATCGAAAGCAAACTTTGTACAAATATCTTTCATTTATATTTATTTACTTTTATTTCCATGAATAATATGATGTGATTAATGAATAAATATGCTAAGTGAAAGCTATGTTGGAGTACCTTTTGGGGTTTTATATTTAGAACTCACACATTGCATTCATCTACAGCCATACAAATACTATTCCAATATATCAAGAGAGGAGAACCACCTCTATAAAAACGAAGTGAGTCTTTCTTGTTCCCCACAAGATTTTCTCTCAAATGTTGGTCATTTTCCCTTGACAGAAAAAATGATCAAAATCTATTTTTCTAATAACTCAAGGGATGTTAGTTTCAATAGGAAAAAATCACAACAACAAGTTTACTGCTATAGGGTAATTATCTCATACAGAGACTCGCGTTATAGGCCTAACATCCTTCTTCTTCATGCATTTTCAACTTCAAACAGCTACCACACATGTCAATTATGGTTGTCTCTAAGATCCATCACTCTGTGCTCCCTTTCTATCCCAAAAACTAGTTGTAAAAATTGTTATCTTTTTCCATACAGATTTCCTTTTCCCCCATGCAAGTTGACTCTCACAATCCCTAATGTTGATTGTACTCAAACTCCATGCTCTCATAACTATGGGATGTGACTTTTCACGCCCATTTTCTTACATGTGTTTAATGATTGTACTTTGATACACTCAAGAGGAAAAATAGAAGGTTTATACACAATGATAATTTAAGAAAATGGGTTGAGATTAATAGATATGGGTAATTCCCCTTTGGACCCATGGGTCCATCTGCATCCAATGATACATTTATTTTATTATTATTTGGTATACAATGTTTACATATTACATCATCGGGCCCATGACCATATATCATATTTACATTATACATCACTAAACTGAGGATTAAAAATGGGGATGTTACATCCATCTTCTTCAAACTAGAAGAGAAAAAACAAAAAAAATCCTTTACATAAAAAATAGCACTGGATGTTGCCCCTCATTCGATGAACCCATTGGCTATGAATTCATGATTCCAATGATTTTATAGCTAACCAAGCTCCCATAAAATTTATGTTTAATAACTAGTCTACAAATAGGAGGGTATTTTTACTTCAATGTTGCAAACTAAATACTTATCTTGGGTATACTCTTTTCTCTCTTTATAATTTTCAATCCACCAAAATAGGTTGTTCTGTATAGGAATCCACCATATATTGAAACGTGACCTCGTCAGTTTTTGAGCTTAAAGAGTCTTCCATGGTTAAGCACATAATTAGTTTTCTTAGATTGATGATTTCTAGACAAAGTCATGCACTATCTTCCTTGAAGAGAGATCGCTCCAATTTGTTTCCTTTTGCAAGATCCTAACTATCGCAAGTAACCCTTGGCTCTCAAAATCACTACATGCAAGGCACTTCACAAGTATAATAGTCATGGGTACTGTGTTGGGTAGGAGACTGCACTTTTTTATTTGACTTTGTCATGGTTCAAGTCAGAATGACGATGACTAGGGTTAGAAACCCTAACCACATGAAAGAGAGGCAAGCCATACTATGTTTCGCATTGTTTTTAACCAAAATATTATGGTAATAGTCGAAACAGTGATTGTCCAATCTTAAGAATGACTAAAGGGTGGGATTTGATCCACTTATATATGTATAGAAAATGTAATGCAAACCTAACATGTTTATTCATTACCTCTAAATACCCCCATAAGAGTCTTAGGAACTAGAAGCTATCACAAAAACTGAACCTTAATCACTTGTGAAAATTTCTTCATTTTACACCTATAAATACAACTTCCAATCCATTTTTACAAATCATATAAATGATTGTTAATGTTCAAACATCTTCTCTCTCTCCCTCTCTCTCTCTCTCTCTCTCTCTCTCTCTCTCTCTCTCTCTCTCACACACACACACACACATATTTTCAAACTTGTTCTCAACAAAATATATAATAATAATAATAATAATAATAATAATCTAATATTCAAAGGATTTGGCTTCATTTACGTGAAATCAATTTAATGAACCTTAAAATAAAATAATATAATATATTATTTTATATTCCTCAAAAATTACACCCGGGTTTTAAAATAATCCAATATTATATTATTATTTGACATGAGAGAGAGAGAGAGAGAGTTCTCTGGATCAATCCCCTTCGACTCTCCACCACGTTCCTTATACTCCAATATCCTAGAGTCTCGAAGCTCCGAAGTGACCCCACTTATACACCTTTCCACATTATTTAATAATTTAAAAACGGTTTTCATCGTTCACGTGTAACCATTTTAATGAATATTAATATAATATAATATATTATATTATACATCTCAAAATTCTCACCTAGGTTTAAACAATATCTAAGGTTATATTTAATATCCAATAATATAATGAAGGAAAGGGTATTTGAATCCACACCTTTGGTTCCTCCACGCAATTCTTTATTCTCATATAACTTGGAGTCCCAGAGTTACAGAGTTCTGGAGGGGACCCACTGGTATTAAAACGTAACATAAATAAAATGATTTGTTTTGACTTATAATATTATATATACAAGTTGTAATAAAGGTGTATTATATTAATTTGTGTTAATGGATCATTATAATTACCATACAACGCAATTAATTATATTTCTTATCTTTTGCAACCTTGCACAAAGAAGATAAGGTTCGTGCCTTCAGTAACTTTGGTTCATGAGTTCCATCACCACAAATACCCCGAAGCTCTGAACTCGTGGAGTTCTGAAGACTACAAGAAGGCTAAAGCATTTGGTCACCGTTTAATTCCCTAGTGTGTTTGACATCAAAATGATCATAATAATTATATTCTTTTGGGTCTCGGGTATTTTAGGCTCCAAGGGCTTTAACCTGCATTTTCAGAATAATAAAATAATATTACTATTAATAATAATATGTATATGTATATGTATATAAACATATATACATATATTTCCATATTTTTACTCAGTTTTGCTACCTGAACGCTTTAAAGGAAAATTATTTTCTTTTACAAAAAAATAAGGAAAGGAATAATATAGTTTTTGAGGCTTTATAAAGAGATTAAATAAAAGTTTATATTCCAAGAAATTTTCTCTATCCTGGAAATTAAAATATAATTATAATCTCTCCCTTCTTGTGGGTAAATGAGTAAAATTTTATTTCCTTATTACTGTGCTTTACTACTCATACTAAATTTATGGAAAATGGTCCTAATACAAAGATTTACCTCCACAATAAATTCGGTGTTTCTACTAGTATTTACTACCCACCAAAATTTAAGGGGATTATTCCAAAATTTAGGAGATTTAACATAACTTAAATATAAATGTTTATTTATGCCCAAAATAAAATTTTGAGAACTTTTGTATTTTAATTTCATTTAGACCAATTTCATGTTTATGTCCTAATTATTTTTCCTCAATAATTATTTATAAGGAATTTTAATTTTTTCCCATAATTGGGATTATTTCCTAAAGTCCACACAGATCTGATATCTTCTAACTTTTCTAGCGGGGAATTTGACGATATACTAAAATGGAGCACTATTATGTAGAAAAATCGCTCTCTCTTCTTTCAAAGGTGTAATAGATATTTTTAACTGCTCAGTTATCAATTTCTCAGTATGCATTAAACTATATAGCACAGTCAACCACAACATCCACTCCCATAAATCTTACTTTAGCACACAGATAGTCAAGAGATAAGAAATTAAATCCAAAGAGCTTCAGCTAAGACATTCTTTTTATTCTACTTAAATTTCTCAAGTCACTTTTGTGAGAAATTAAACTTACACAGTTCTAGAACATAGTATAAAATTTTCTCTGATCTAAACACTACAAAGATCTAACCAAGTATACTTATCTAGAAACCATATACTAATGAAACTATTGAAAGGGGTGCCCTTTTCCACCCAACCATAGGCACAATAACTCCTGGGCAAATTTACCGTTGGCAACCCCCTAGCTAGATCATGATGCTCTGAGAGAGACTCTTTTGTATGTTCAACAACAGCCAAAGACGGAGGCCACTCTCCTCCTCCCACAAGAACTTGGCAGGTCGGTTTTCTCTCCACCGAGCAAGGGGGTTTCCAATGAGTTCTTTGTTAGCCACTCATCTTCTATGCAACATCGTTTATCAACTTGGACTAAAAACGATTCCCAGCAAATTCTTGTACCCAGAACAAAAAAAAAATTAGTTCTCTTCGGAACCAATGAGTTGCACATGCTCTCCCTCTTCAGAAATGATCATCATACCCATTTCCCTTGCATCATCTTCCTCTGCCCAAGAATTTCCCTTCTTTTATTGCTTTCTTCTACAAGATTTCATGGGTCCAAATTCCCATTTTGTGGTCAAGTCAGGAAGTTTTCAAATGGGTACTCTGCCCATCTCCTCATTGACTCTTGAGGAATATTTCCCAACTACCATCCTAACTCGTAATTTATTTTTCTGGGTCAGAGGACTATTTTGGGTCTGAATAATTTAAATCTAGTAAAATAATGGTCTGGTGGGGGTCACCTCAATAATTGTTGGTTCCCATCACCATCTCTCTCATGCATCATGATCTACCTTTGCAAACCCCTTCAACAATTATGCAACACTTTCCATTTTATTTAGTAACATAAATACATAAATTACCTTTTATAACAAAAGGGTTCATCAATTCCAACATCCACACATATTCAGTCTGCCCATAGTATTTTAGCAGGTTATAGTTATATTTACAAGTTGGGGGAAAAAGGGGTATTACAATCCCCTCCCCCTTAAAGGAACATCGTCCTCGATGTTCTACCTGTCGATGTGCTATGTATGTACAGCATTAAAAAAAATGGGTATGCATGTTTCTTGGCATCCTCCATTTCCCATGTAACTTCATATGGACCAAAGTGTTTCCACTGCACCTTGACCTGTGCAATGGTTATGTTCCTGAGTGGGATTTATTTTCTGTTTATTATGCATTGTGTCTCTGGTGGGAATTCTCCCTCTGGTTCCACCTGAATCACAGACCAATAAATTATATGATTAGAATCATGTACATATTTCTTCAGCAAAGAAACAAGGAAAACATTATGTGCCTTCACTATGGGAGGAAGTGCTAGTCTATATGCTACAGGTCCCACTCTGTCCAAAATTTCAAAGGGTCCACAAAACCGAGGTGCCAGCTTGGCACAAGCTCCCATTCTAAAGTAACTTTTTCTATGCATGACTCAGAGATACACATAATGCCCTCCTTTGAACTCTCTAGGAGTCGTTTCTCTATCTGCATAGATTTTATGTCTATCCTAAGCTATTTTCATATTATGTTTTATTTGAACTACTTGTTGTTCCATTTATTTTAGCATATATGGACTGAGTGTAATTATTTCTATTGGGTTATTCCAACTTATTGGAATGTTGCGTTGTCTACCATAGAGCGCCTCAAAAGGGCTCATCTTCAATGACTCTTGATAGACATTTTTATAAGAAAACTCTACCAATGGTAGGTAGTCTTCCCACCTCTTGGGTTGATGCATCACATGCATCCTTAACATGCCCTCTAACACTTTACCCTCTCTGTATGACCATCAGTTTGAGGGTGATAAGTTGTACTAAATAGCAATTTAGCTTCAAAACCAGCAAATAGAGATTTCCAAAAATTTGAAGTAAATTTTGTATCTCTGTCTGATATGATTTCCTTAGGCATGCCATGCAGCCTAAATATCTCTTTCATGAAAATACTAGGAATATTTATTGCCATGCAGGTTGACTTGATGGGAATAAAGTGAGCATCCTTGCTCAGTTTGTTCACAACTACCATAATGGCATCATTTTGCTTGGTTTATTTTGGTAACCCTGTGATGAAATCCATGGAGATGGTTTCCCATTTCCATTCTAGAATTGGTAGGGGTTGCAACAACCATTTTGGATGTCGGTGATTTTCCTTAACCTGTTGACATTCTAGACATTTAGCTAAGTAATTAGCTATGTCATTTTTCAGTCTGGGCCAATAAAATAGTTTCCTAGTGGTTGTGATCATTTTTTGATAACCAGGATGACCAGTATATGGTCTTTTCTGTAGTTCATCCATTATGAAAATTTTCAAGTCATCGCAATTTGGAATATAAAACCTACACTTGTAAGTTAGTAGACCATCATTCAACATTTGATAGCCCTCGTACTTCATCCATGTGGGCTCTTTCTCTAGGTATGATTTCAAAGTCTTGAAAAATGCATTTGTTTCGTGTGTACTTTTTACTCTCTCCTTAGTGTCTTATGCACAAGTGCTTACAGCTGCCAAGTGAATCACTTTCATACTTCTAATAAGGGCATCATCCACCCTATTTTCTTTTCCTTTGATATGTTTGATTTCAAGTCAAACTCACTAAGCAGAACCATCCACCTAGCTTGTCTAGCATTGAGTTTTGTTTGATCAAACAAATATATCAACCCATTATGGTTTGTCGTAAGAACAAATCCTCTACCTAGGAGGTAATGCCTCCACATTTTTAAAGCATGTACTATAGCATCCAATTACAAATCTTGGGTCACATAATTGAGTTCATGCTCATTCAATTTTCTGGATTCGTAGCAAATCACATGTCTTTGTTGCATAAGGACTCCTTTGAACCCTTCCTTGGAGGCATCCATGCACACAAGGAGGTCCTTGTTTGGGTCTACAATCTTTAGCACAGGTGCATTTCATTGGTTAGAAAGTATTTCAATTGTTGGAATCTATAATTACATTCTGATGTCCAAATGAATTTAACTCCCTTTTTCTGAAGGGAGGTGATTGGGAATCCAATCTTGGAAAATCTCTTTATCTAGGCCCATAAAGGATCTGATATCAAATACATCTTTTGGGGTAGGAAAATTCATAATGGATTTGATCTTGTCAGGATCAACTACCACTCCTTCTTCAGAAATAACATGGCCTAAGTAATGGACTTGGTTTTGGCAAAATCACACTTACTAAACTTATCATAAAGTTGATGGTCTCTTAGCACTTGAAGCACTAACTTGAGATTTTCTTCATGATCTTCCCTACTCTTAAAATAGATTAGGATATCATCAATGAAAACCAACACAAATCTGTCCAAGAAATTGTTGAGTACATTATTCATTAAGCAGATAAAAGTGGTTGGTGCATTGGTAAGCCCAAATGGAACCACGACAAATTCATAGTACCCATATATTGTCCTAAAGGTTGTTTTGTGGATGTCTTCATCCTTAATTCGGACTTGATGGTATCCATACCTCAAGTCAATCTTGGAGAAAATTGTAGCACCCCTTAACTGGTCAAACAAGTCATCAATCTTTGACAAGGAATACTTATTCTTAATGGTCATCTTATTGAGTTTTTTATAGTCTATGCACAACTTGAGTGTGTCATCCTTCTTTTTCACAAACAAAGCTAGTTCTCCCAAAGGAGACACACTAAGTGGAATGTAACCTTTTTCCAACATCTCCTTTAGTTGTAGTTTGAGCTCAACTGTCTCTGATGTACTCATTCTATAGGGTGCTCTAGACATTGGCAGCGCTCCTTGTACAAGTTCTATTGAAAAGTCAATATATTTTCTTGGAGGTAGACTTGGTACCTCTTCTGGAAACACATGTTTATACTCTCTTAATATGGGATGGTCCTCTAGGATTGGTTTATTTTTCTCAACATATTTCAACACTTGTATTGCATACAAAGAACATCATTTTATACAATGCTTCTTCACTTGAAGGGATGATATTTGTCTCAATAAGACATGCTTTTGAATTCCTTGTAGGGTTATTTTTCTCCCTTCTTCATCTTCACACTCCAAAGTTTTATTGTAACAGTGCAAATTGATTTTATGGGTAGCCAACAATTCCATGCCAATCATCAGGTCATAAGATCCTAAAGGGAGCATGTTTAGGTTTTATTGGGTGGGTAATCCATTCATAATGAATTAGCATGATGGTATGACCTAAATTACCTTTCTTTTGGTTCCAGTGGCTAGTTGTATCAGCCATGATTTAGCATGTTTTACTTGCTCCAATTTACATTTCTCAATAGTTTGAGGGGCAACGTAACTCATATTAGAACTAGGTTCAATTAAAATGGAAACTACATGGTTGGCAATCATACCTTCCATCTCCACCACTGAAGCTTGGTGGTCAACTTGTCTATTATCTAGGGCTACATAAATTTGTGGCATGCTCCTAGCCACACCATTGACTGTGGTAGCCTCCTGGAAGTTGTAGACCCTCCTATTGTCATGTTTCCTATGTGGGAATTCCCTCAGCAGATGTTCTTCTCCGCAACCACAACATTTCAAGGGTTCTCTCTTTGCATTATCAATCTTACCTGGGGCTGATCCAAAGGGTTTATTACAACTCTGAGATGGAAAATTATGTTGATATACACTTTTAGAATGAAGGCTCATCTTAGAGATTTTCCCGTGATTCTTAAATATTGAGTATTTAAATCCCTTATTCTTGAATCCCAAATTACTTTTCTTCTTCTATCCCTTATCAGGTTTTGCCTTATTCTTGGATTTCTCATAGCACTACCTTGCCTTCCAAATAGTGTCTTATAAAGTCTTTGGTTCATTAAATTCATTTTTTTCCCGGAAGGACTGAGGAATTCCACTAATAAATCATTGCATCTTTATCTTTTCATCCTTTATGTAGGGCACATACATCATCGGCTCAAGAAAATTGTTGATATATTCATCTATTGTGAGTTGTCCTAGCTTGAGTTCATAGAACTTCTTGGTCTTCCCATCAAAGTGTTTTTCTGACAGATACTTCTTCTTGAAGTATTTCTCAAATTGTTTCCATGACAAGTCCTTATCATGGATTCCTTTCACATTCCTAAGGTCATCCCACCAAATGGAGGCCTTTACATTCAAGTTGAAAATGGTTATGCGGGCCTTTAAGTTTTCATAATAGTCATGGAACCTGAAGTACTTATTCAAAACAAGTATCCAAACTTCTGTTTCTTCCCCCTTTTTAATTTCTCCATCGAAAGTGGGTGGTTTGGCTTTATTAAACTCTTCAGGGTCATGGCTCTTGGAATGTTTCCTCTTCTTTCTTCTCCTTTGGGAATGTGAACTAGTCTCACTACTAGAAAATTCATTGGAGTTGTCATTTTCCTCACTAGAGGATTCTTCCATTGAATGTCTCTTGGCTCCATGTTGGGCCTTCTTTGAGGTGATCCTCCTTGTGTGGCCACTTTTAGGACCATGATTTTGTATCTCAGGTGGACTTTGGGTTTTATTAGTATGATGCATGTCCACATTATTGGTTGTTGGTCCATGTTGTAGTTGCCTTTGTATATCTGATAGGATTTGCAGTAGGACTACATTAATTTTAGTTTGTTTTTCTTGTTCTTTTATCAACCTTCCATTGTCATCCTTACAACTCTGTAATTCCACCATGAGGCTTCTTACAGTTTCAGCCAAATATGGAGGGGTTTCCACCGCCCTCCTCTCATCGGATTCTTCTTCTCTATACTAGGAGCTTTCCTCCAACTCATGGTGTGTCACCATTCTTTATGTTGTAGTTTTCTTGTTGTCCACTAATTGTTTGAGTGCTAATAAAACATTTTCTAGTAGTTAATTATCTACTAGTTTATGAACAACACATACAATTTGTAAGGTGAAGTTAGCTTCCTTATTTGGTACACTAGCAACACATAGTTCATATTTTTAAAACATATAACAACAACAAAAAGTTTCATTCCTCTCTTCAGTAGTGGTTTAAATAAGTTTCTTATGAATGGGGTAAGACAGGGTGTTACCCATTAAAATTTCTCTAATAAAATTGTATGACACTTGTTCATGAGCCCAAGCAGGCCAAGTGTTGTTTCCCGCTCTGATACCACTTTGTCACACTCCCAACCCCTAAGTACCTTTCTAAGGGATGGGGTATAAATTTTCCGCTTAACCTAATACCCATGGCCCAGTAATTACCGAAATCTTTACTTTCTCTTTTCCCTCTTAGAAGTAATTTAACAGTAACTCAATAAATTACTCATATGATAATTATGAGTAATTATATTACAACATAATGAGGATAATTTCTCCATAATATACTTAAGTTGATTAACCTTAATTAAGCTATATAATTCAATTCCTCCATGCCACATTTTTACGTAATTTAACATATATATCTAAATATATGCATATTATTTTATTTATTGGGAAAAAGGATTAACTGTATTCAACCACAAATTATCCTTTTAATAATTATATTATAATATAATTGTATTTAATTATATTATAATATGATTAATTTATATCAAAGGGGGGACTTAGGATTATCAATTCCCATTAATACCTAAGCCTCTGGAATTCGGCGAAGATTCCACATCAGGGTTTTATGAACCCAAATCTCTCGAACGTCGGAGTTTCAGAGAGGGTGACACCTCTATTATGTCTTTATGCCAATACAAACAATTATATTACCATATGATATAATTACGTGTGTTAATTAATATTGTTGGAAAGTGGGAAAAATAGGTTCGGCCTTCGATCGTTGTTCCCTTACACTTTATTTTCTCCAAACATTATGGAGTCCCAAAGCTCCGAACTCCCGAAGGGCCCACGCTTACACATGAATTTGCATTAAATATTAAATTAAAAAGAGAAAAGGTTGGTACTTTATCATGTACCAATGCCATAATAATTTTATTTAATATATATATTACATCTTTTTGGAAAATGTGCCCAAGTTTATAAAGCCTCCAATATTTTATTAATATTTGAAATAAGGGAGAGAGATAACTCTAGTTCAACCCCTTCGGCTCTCCACCACATTCCTTATACTCCAATCTCTCGAAGTCCCGAAGCTCCGAAGTGACCCCACTAGCACACATTACCACACCATTTAATATTCAAAGGAGTTGGCTTCATTTACATGAAATCATTTTAATGAACCTTAAAATAAAATAATACAATATATTATTTCATATTCCTCAAAAATTAAGCCCAAGTTTTAAAATTCTCTAATATTATATTATTATTTGATATGAGATAGATAGAGATTTCTCCAGTTCATTCCCCTTCGGCTCTCCACCATGTTCCTTATACTCCAATCCCCTAGAGCCCCGGAGTCCCGAAGCTCTGAAGTGACCCCACTTATACACCTTTCCACATTATTTAATAATTTAAAAATGGTTGGAATCATTCACGTTTAACCATTTTAATAAATATTAATATAATATAATATATTATATTATACCTCTCTAATTTCTCACCCAGGTTTAAACGATATCTAAGGTTATATTTAATATTCAATAATATAATGAAGGAAAGGATATTCGGGTCCACACCTTCGGCTCCTCCACGCAATTATTCATTCTCATATAACCCAGAGTTACAGAGTTCCAGAGGGGAACCACTGGTATTACAACATAACATAAATAAAATGATTTTTTAACTTATAATATTATATATATAAGTTGTAATAAAGTTGTATTATATTAATTTGTGTTAATGGATCATTTTAATTACCATACAATGCAATTAATTATATTTATTATCTTTCGCAACCTTGCATAGATAAGATAAGGTTCGGGCCTTCGGTGACTTTGGTTCGTGAGTTCCATCACCCCAAATAACCCAGAGCCCCAGAGCTCCAAACTCCCGGAGTTCTGAAGACTACAAGAAGGCTAAATCATTTGGTCATCGTTTAATTCCCTAGTGTGTTTGACATTAAAACGATCATAATAATTATATTATTTTGGGTCTGAAGTATTTTATTTAATCTCTTTATATAGTTTTCCAGGCTTTATGAAGAGATTAAATACAACTTTATATTCCAAGGAAATTTTCTCCATCCTGGAAATTAAAATATAATTATAATTTCTCCCTTCTCGTGGGTAAATGAGTAAAATTGTATTTTCTTTACTACTCTTACTAAATTTATGTAAAATGGTCCTAATACAAATATTTACCTCCACAAAAATTCGGTGTTTCTACCAGGATTTATTGCCCACCAAACTTTAAGGGGATTCTTCCCAAATTTAGGAGATTTAACACAAACTAAATATAAATGTTTATTTATGCCCCAAATACAATTTTGAGAAATTTTGTATTTTAATTTCATTTAGACCAATTTCATGTTTATGTCCTAATTATTTTTCCTCAATAATTATTGATAAAGAATTTTAATGTTTTCCCATAGTTGAGATTATTTCCTAAAGTCCACACAGATCTTACACCTTCTAACTTTTCTGGCAGGGGATTTAAAGATATACTAAAATGGATCACTATTACGCGGAAAAATCGATCTCTCTTATTTCAAAGGTGTTATAGATATTTTTAACTGCTCAGTCATCAATTTCCCATCATGCATTAAATTGTACAGCACAGTCAACCACAACATCCACTCCCATAAATCTTACTTTAAAACACAGATAGTCAAGAGATAAGAAATTTAATCCAAATAGCTTCAGCTAAGACATTCTCTTTATTCTACTTAAATTTCTCAAGTCACTTTTGTCAGAAATTAAACTTACACAGTTCTAAAAATAGTATAAAATTTTCTTTGATCTAAACACTACAGAGATCTAACCAAGTATACTTATCTAGAAATGGGATAGTGATGCAACTACTGAAAGAGGTGCCCTTTTCCACCCAACTGTAGGCACGACAAATCCTGGGTGGATTTACCGCTGGCTACCCCCTAGCTATATCATGATGATTTGAGAGAGACTATTTCTTATGTTCAGCAACAACCAAAAACAGAGGCCACTCTCCTCCTCCCATAGGAACTTGGCGGATCGGTTTTCTCTCCACCAATCAAGGTGGTCTGCAATGAGTGCTTCCTTAGCCACTCATATTCTCTGCAACCCCTTTTATAAACTTGGATTGAAAACATTTCCCAGCAAATTCATGTACCCAGAATAAATTTGGTTTTCAATTCTCTTCAGAACCAGTGAGTTGCACATGCTCTCCCTCTTCAGAAATGGTCACCAGACCCATTTCTCTTGCATCATCTTCCTCTTCCCACGAATTTCCATTATTTTCTTTCCTTTATCAACAATATTTTGTGGGTCCAAATCCCCATTTTGTGGTTAGGTCAGGAATTTTTCAGATGGGTACTATGCCCATCTCCTAATTGACTCTTGAGGGGGAATTCCCAACTACCAACCTGACTAGTAATTTATTTTTCTAGGTCAGAGGATTGTTCTGGGTATGAATAATTTAAATCTGGTAAAGCATTGGTCTAGTGGGACTCATCTCAACCATTGTTTGTTCCCCTCACCAACTCTCTCATGCATCATGATCTACCTTGGAAAACCCCTTCAGCAGTTATGCAACACTTTCTATTTTATTTAGCAACATAAATACATACATTACCTTTTATAACAAAAAGGTTCATCAATTACAACATCCAGACATATTCAGTCTGCCCATAGTATTTTAGCAGGTTATATTTATATTTACAAGATGGGGGAATGAGGGATATTACACAATGTCTTTCCTTGATGCATCACATTCTAGGACAAAATTCTTGGTGAGGTCGGGTAGTGTCGGGACAAGGATTGTGCACATAGCATCTTTCAAGGCTTGGAAGGATTAATTAGTTTTGTTTTTTTTTGTAAGTAAGAGATTTTATATATAAAGGGCCTTCAAAATCCAGACTAGAGTTACAAAAGCTTGAAAACAACTGTGTTGTAGTTACCGAACTGCCCCAAGAAAGGGGAAACCAGTTCAACTAGCCAGCTAAGTCTAGCAGTTTATAGTCTAACAGTCTTAGATAAACAGAGCTAATCTGACTAGGCTACAGCTAAGAAAAAAAATCTAGTAAAAATATCAGATCCCCAGAGGGGTCAGACACTTGGAAAATAACCTGGCTAAGTGGCTTGGTAGGCCATGTCCCAAGGTTCCTTTTTGATGGGTGTCCCTTTCCCTTCCATTTGCATGTCAGCATCCAAGTTTCCCCCTTCCAGGTTGGCAGCTGGCAGAGTGACTCCGGGTGGATTGTGCGCGTGGACGCCCGTAGCTGCCGTAGCCTCTGTGTCCCTGTGCATGGCCTGCACCAAGTCACCACCTTCTGGTTTTTGCACCTGTTCATTCCTGTCGATGGCCTCTGCATGGGGCCTCTCTATTGTTGCCGCAACTTCTGGAGTGGAGTGGAAAGCTTCCTAGAAGGTGGAAAGGATATGAAGGAGAGTCGAGGTTTTCCCATCCAAAAGCTACAGTCAGAAATGGAGGTCCTCCAATCCTTGTCGGAGCTCAAAAACTAGCCCATAGAGGATGGCCAAACTATCCTACAGCTGCGAGTCAGAGATGGAGTCGGTGGAAGAGTGTGTCCTATGCTAGGCATTCCGAAGAAAGGGTGGCGCCTCCAAGGGTGGGTGGGAGGAGAAGGCTACCAGTGAAAAAGAAGGCCCGCTGGCTATGGAATTCGGAGGAACTACGTAAAATTGTGAGAGAGATCCCGGCGAGCTATCAGTGATGACCAGACATTCGAACCGGGAGGCAGGCGGGGTGGAGGAGGCGAGAGGTTCTAGCTCGAGTTGCGAAGGCTGGGAGGAGTGAGTTGAGGGTGAGCTATGGGGAGAAATAGATACACGGGGCCGAGGAGGATGCCATGGAGATCATCTCCTTGGCCTCCCTCTTTGTCGCGGCATTCTAAGCTCGCAGGGAAGGAAAAACTGAAGAGAATGTCCCAGATGGACGTGGAGAGCCTGGAGAAGTCCGAAGGCAGTGAGCACCATGAAGGAAGGAAGCCAGAGTAAGCTAGGTCTGGGCAGCTGAGGGATAAGAGGGTCGGGTCACATGTGGGGGTTAAATTCGCCTGCAAACAGAGAATCCATGGAGGAGACAGCAATGGGAGTCAGGCGCACCAGCGTTAATGGTGCAGCGGATGTCGTAAAAGAAAATAAATGCATGGTTTAGGCAGCGAGTCTTGGCATGAGCCCAACACATCGTCCCCTACTGTGTTGGCCTGTCCTCTCCTCCTCCTCCCACTATGTATCCTGCACTAACACCCCATCCAGGGGGGAAGGATTAATTAGTTGTTGGAGTCCAACTGAAAGCATTATTTTTAAGGAGCATTGGGAGGAGTTGCAATTTTTCCATAATTCTGAACAAAATTTTGATAATAGACTGATAAACCTAAGAAACCACACAATATTTTAATATTTTTAGGGTGAGGCCAGTCCTTAATAGCTTTGATTTTCTTAGGATCCACCCATACACCATCATTTCCTACAATATGACCCAGGTATTCAACTTCAGAGGTGCCAAAATCACATTTACATTGTTCGAGAAAAAGTTTGTGCTTAGAAATAGATGGAGGAATTGATCCACATGGGTGAGATGGGCTTTCCAATTTTTAATATAGATGATAATATCATCAAAGAAAACTAAGAAAAAATGATGGAGGAAAGGACGAAAGACATTATTCATGAGACTTTGAAAATTGGAGGGGGAATTACATAGGCCAAAGAGCATGACCAAGAACTCATAGTGACCCTCATGAGTTCTAAAGGTAGTATTTGGGATGTATTCCTCTTTCATGCGTATCTGGTGGTAGCCAAAATAAATATCAAGTTTTTAAAGTACAGGGCACCACTCAATTCATCCAAAAGTTCATCAATGACAAGAATGATAAATTTGTCTTTGATTGTGAGTTTTTTGAGAGCACAAAAATTAGGATACATGCACCAAGTGCCTTATTTCTTGAGTACCATAACTATTGGAGAATAATAGGGGCTAGTACTAGCACAAATAACACCTACTTATAGAAATTCTTGAACAATTTTCTCAATTTCATTTTTCTAGGCAAAGAGATGACGATAAGGGAGAACATTGGGAGGAACACTACTATGTACTAGAGGAATGGAATGATCATGGGCACGATGGGAAGGGGAAGTTCATGATGAGTGTTAAATATAGTTTGTTGTTGGGAGAGTATATATTGGAGGTCAAGGTGCACAGAGGGTGTATTAACGGCGTGAATGGAATGGAGTTGGGAAATAATGCCAGAATGACCTTTTTTTAGTAGCTTTTCCATTCGATGGGAATTGATGATCTCAGGTGAACCTGCTATGATGCCTTGGAATTTATATTGTTGTCCCTCTTGTTGGAATTGCATGGTTAAGTCCTTAAATTCCATGAGGATGGGGCCGAGAGTGTGTAACCATCCAGCATCGAGCACAATGTCACAACCACCCATGTCAATAGAAAACATATGAGATTTTAGGCGCTATTGTACAATTTGTAGGTGCACATTTTCACAACACCCGCCACATTTCATGGAACCTCCATTAGCAATCATGATCTAAAAAATTTTGACTGCACAAATATAACAATTGATTTTCTGGGAAATGTGACGATGAATAAAATTATGTGTGTTTCCACTGTCAATGAGGATTATGACTTTCTTGTGTTTAATGCAGACAATTAGCTTGAGGATTTGGGGAGCAGGGAAGCCATTGAGGGAAAGCAGGGAAACCAACGGTTCAAATTCTGGTGGATCATAGGGTAGAGTAGGATCATTTGTTGGGGGTACTTATTCCACTGGGAAAACTTCAACCTCCTCATCAGCAACATCCTCATAAATGGTTATAAAAAGATTTTGTTCCTTACACTTGTGCCCCAGAAAATATTTGTCATCACAATTATAGAAAAGACCCTTGAGTTGGCATTTATCCATTTATGCTCGAGTTAATTTTTGGATCTTGAGAGGGGTGGCATGAAGGGAAATATTGGTAGGTCGAAGGAGAGGAAGAAAAGAGGGTTTTTGTTTATGGGCAAAGATAACCTGGTGTGCTTCCTTGGAACTTTGAGAAGCTTCCGACTAAATCTCGAGGAAATCCATGAGGACCTGAGCTCATACTTCATCCTTTAGGCCACTTATAAATAATTCCCAAAAGAAGGCAGCATAGATGCCCTCCGTTCTAAAATCCAAGTTCCCAAATGTGGCAATAAAGTATTCCACGGTGCCAGATTGTTTCAACTTGGTCAAATGGCCTACATGGTGTGTGTTGGTCTCAAAGTGTTCATAAAGTTCAACCACAAATTGCGTCCAATCAACATACCCTTGGCATGATTTTTTCACCATTGCCACCATTTCCATCGTTTGAAATCCAGATAGAGGACATCGTAACGAAGTTTGGCCATATCATCAATGATTCCATGAAAGGAGAAGTAATGTTCCATTTGAGTGACCCAACCAATGGGATCTGAGCCATCAAATTTTTTCACCTCCACTCTCAAAATATGTGGATCACGATGAAGGGGGTTGGACTGAAAAGTCTAGGAATTGGAGGAAGCAACACCTTCTAGGTCATAAAGATATCAAATGACAGGGAATTGAGGCAATTTTCAAGGTCTTGGTTGTGGGTGTGGGCCATGGTGAAAGGGAAACATAGGAATGGGGTAGGTGGGTACGCACAAAAACTGGGTTACTAGTGAAGGGTACGATTGCAATCAATGCAAAGAGAGGAATCCAATGGAATAGGTGGGAAATAAGGGTGTCGAAAAGGGTGGGTGGGTCCACACAAAGGCTTACAAGTGATATAGACCACTGCGATCAAGGCGAAGAAAGGAAGACATTGGGATAGGTACCAAATAAGGGTGTCTATGGGACAATTATACTCGGGGTTTTTTTTACTCCTGCGAATTTATACTTTGGCCTAAAGAATATTGCAATGACGAAATGCCCAAATAGTTAATAGGGACAATTCTGTAGGAATTTCTCAACCAAGATGTAGAAGGCAGGGTTGTGCGGAAAAATATCCCTTATGTTCTTTTTATGTTATGTTCCATTCCCAAGGGTTAGGGTTTGCAATGGTTCTACAAACAATGTTTTTCCCTTTGTTATAGCTCTTTGATATACGTTCAGGTTCAAACAGTATTACTCGACCCAATATCTCAGGGCACGAACTAAGGATGCTCAACCATACCCTTAGTCATACTACCCAATTACCCAGGTACTAGAGAGTATCTTCCTTAGTGTTTTTATCGATGTCACTATAGTAGTCATTCGGTCGATCAACTAATCTAGTGATGGTTTGAAGAGACCTAGGGGACTCCCTATATATTTGACGGTACTTGGGAGTGATGATTGTCTACAGATTTTTTCTGATGCGGTACTACTCAAAGGGGTACCAATTGGGGTTACAGAGGTTTCCAACAAGTTGAAACTTTTGTTTTAGGTAACCTCATTAAATTGCCTGTATTTTCTACGCATAGTCTTCCCCAACCATATTTTTATCTAGTAAACGACATATCTTTGTGCTTTAAAGACATCGACAATACACATCTCTACTCTAGAAAAAAAAATAGTAACCCATAATTTCTATAGAGGAAAGATCTTTGGTACCACTTGTAAGGTACGAAATATATTATAATAAGCAGAAACAAAAATATCGTACGAAATACCAGTAGAACATCAAAATATAGAGAATCACAACACCAAAAATGGTAACTTTATTGATAGAAAACCAAATTTGATTGCCTCTTTGAGGGTGGAACCTCTAGTAAAGTAGATCTTTATTACAATAATTCTCAAGACAAGACTTTCTCATGCCTTCTAATCTTATTTATACTAATTCCATCTTTGTAAGAACATTCTAGAGGAGGATCCTTCTAGAAGCGGAAGATTCTATTGAGTCTTCTTACATTCTATTTGTTCACATTATTAAATATGTCTTATTAACTAATGTCGACCTTTATTACATAGAAAATATTATTCTACCTACATGAGGGGTCAGGGAGGTTAGGTCCCTAACACCCAATTTGAGCAAATGAGAGCTCGTTGAACAAGTAAAGATATGAAGAACACATTTGAAGTGGTTTCAATGGTTGGAATATCAGTTATTAGACCCTAAAAATTAAATTACAGTCAATACTATATTTGGGCTTGGAAACAAATTATTTTTGAAAATTTATTTATTCAAAGAAAATTATAAACCTCTATGGTAGGTCCCAAATGATGGCATTAATATCAAAGATCATATTTACTAAAGGGATTAATTCATTGCACCAAAAGGGACATATAAAACCATGATTGAAAAACAATTTCAAGAAGATGAAGAAGATATTACAAAAGAGGAAAGTAGGCAGATTCAAGAGGTTGGCAATGGGTTGTTAGAGGGTTTTCTAAGGGGTATTTTTGTTGGAAGCAAGTTTTATGCCTTCCCAAATATTTTTGAATCGGTCTTCTTGAATTCCCCCTTCATATTCCTTTATGCTCAACTCTTTCAATATTCTTCCATACATTCCCCAAGACATTTCAAGTCCAAAGGAGAAAAATCCTTGCTTGTAAAAAGTAGATGTAGTTTATTTAAGTTTATGTAATTGTCATTGAAATCTTGTTGAGGTTTTTTTAGCCCTCTTGTTTCAGACTTCTTTTAAACTTATTTCATTTGGGATATCACTATTAATTTCTACCACAAAGAACTATTTCAGGGCATTACATTAGTGATTTTTCAAACTTTGAGTCTAAATCATGAGATTTCAAATGTATTGTCCATCAAAATCATTTTTGAGTTGTAATGAAGTGGTCCTCTAAATGTTTTTGATGACTTGTCCATTTTACTTTTATTTCATCTTGCAAAGTCATAGATAATTTTGGGTTCATGACATTTTAAAAGGAAGACGAAATATCCATCAAAAGCAAACTTTGTACAAATCTCTTTTAGTTATATTTATTTACTTTTATTTTCATGAATAAAATGATGTGCTTAATGAATAAATATGCTAAGTGAAAGCTATGTTGGAATATATTTTGGGGTTTTCTCTTTATCACTCACACATTGCATTCATCTACAGCCATACAAAGACTATTCCAATATATCAAGAGAGGAGAACCACCTCTATAAAAACGAGGTGAGTCTTTCTTGTTCCCCACAATATTTTCTCTCAAATGTTGGTCATTTTCCCTTGACAGAAAAAATGTTCAACATCTATTTTGCTAAGAACTCAAGGGATGTTAGTTGCAATAGGAAAAACTCATCAACAAGTTTATTGCTATAGGGTAATTCTCTCACACAGAAACTCACGCTACAGGCCTAACATCCTTGTTCTTCATGCATTTTCAACTTCAAACAGCTACCACACATGTCAATTATGGTTGTCTCTAAGATCCATCACTCTGTGCTCCCTTTCTATCACAAAAACTAGTTGTAAAAACTGCTCTCTTTTTCCATGTGGATTTCCTTTTCCCCCATGCAAGTTGACTCTCACAATCCCCAATGTTGATTGTACTCAACTCCCATGATCTTATAACTATGGGATGTGACTTTTCACACCCACCTTCTTACATGTTTTTAATGATTTTACTTTGATACACTCAAGAGGAAAATTAGAAGGTTTATACACAATGATAATTTTATAAAGTGGGTTGAGATTAATAGATATGGATAATTCCCCTTTGGGCCCATGTGTCCATCTGCAACCAATGATAAATTTATTTTATTATTATTTGATATACAATTTTTACATATTACGTCATCGGCCCACGGCCATATATCATATTTACATTATACATGACTAAACTAAGGATTAAAAATGGGGATGTTACATCCATCTTCTTCGAACTAGAAGAGAAAAACCAAAAAAAATCCTTTACATAAAAAATAGCACTGGATGTTGCCCCACATTCAATGAACCCATTGGCTATGAATGCATGATTCCAATGATTTTATAGTTGACCAAGCTCCCATAAAATTTATGTTTAATAACTAGTCTGCAAATAGGAGGGTATTTTTACTTCAATGTTGCAAACTAAATACTTATCTTGGGTATACTCTTTGCTCTCTTTTTAATTTTCAATCCACCAAACCAGGTTGTTGTAAAAAACATAAATATATATAATATGTAAATATAAAAAACTAATAAGTAATAATTAATTATGAAGAGACATGACATATGAAGGTCATGTCTCTTATGAAAGGGCACCCCTGCATGGGTATATATATAAGCATGCATCCTCATTGTAGCTCATCTCAATTATATCATCTTATTCATATTAATATGTATACTATCCTTAATAGATTATTGTGTAATGTCCTATTTAAATTAGATATTTTCATAGTGAACCGGCGAACATTCGAAAAAAAAAAATACTGTCACAATCCATAACCCAATCAAAATAAAAACTAGTTGACGTTGACCCTTGGAATTGAACGGATTATCAATACGTACAACAAGTTTGTGGAGTCATTCATACTTTCAATCGGTACAAAAAATATTATGTGCACTAATTCCATACCAACCCCAATACCCACCACCGTCCATCATTGTTGGGCCTTAAAAATGTCACATTTATATCCTCTTTTCCCTTCACCATTCCTTACATTTCATGGTCCTAATAAACCTTTTATCATACCATTTCCATAATGATATTTGGGTTTCTCTTTATTATTTTCCATTGCATTCATTTTAGTATTATAAGTGAATTTGTGATTAAATTTTAGAAATTAACATATTTTCATTATATATCAAAGTTGGATGAGTTTGATGATGTGTGCAGGCATATTTGAAGATTTCAACAAAGTCAAATATTACCAGCTAGCCTCAAATTCGAATTTCATCTTCAAGCTTTGAAGATTTGAAGAATATTTGGGACAATCATTCAAGCATATTCAAAGGAGAAGATCATGGAGATTTTGATAGGATATCTTATCCAAGATATGTTTGGAGGATTTGAAGGAATAAGTTGAGAGAATAGTGGATCTGTAATTATGACACTCTTCAAGACTTTCATGTATATAAGAGAGTTTTCTCTCTTCATGAAGAGGCATGTAATTCATAATTTAGTTTTGTAATTAGGAGAAGGGGATTCTTAGCTTTGATTATTTCATTGTTATTCTTTCATGCTTTGTCATTTAATTCTTGTAATATAATTTGAGATTGATTTATTGTGTGAGCTCACATATGTATTTTTTCATTCAACTCTTCACATGTTGTATTTATTTCCTAGATTAATTTATTGCTTTCCTAGTTAGTCTTTCAATGCTTTCCTAGATTAATTTCATTTCAGCAATTTGGATTAGATTACTTCTCCTTTTGTCTTGCATATATAGTGTGTGTGATTTGTAAGCCTACGAACCTCAGATTGACAAATTAAATAGTTGGGCAAGTACTACAACGGAATTAAACGACAATATTTCCTCCTAACATTTTGGCGTCGTTGCAGGGGAAGCACGATGGATTGAAGTATTAGTTTGATTTTTTTTTTCATGCAAGTGTGATTAGTCATGCTTCTAACTCTGAGGTGACATATGGGTAAGGGCATGTAGGAAGTGTTTCAATTCTTGCAAGCGTAAGTGTAGATTTCATTTTCCGCAAGTGTGAATTTCAATTTTAGCAAGTGTATTTTCTGCAACTGTGGAGAGTATTTGTTTTCAGCATGAGTGTTTAATTTTTGTAAGGTGTGATTTTTACGCAATTTGTTTTGATTTTGTTGGTGTTGTAAGAATCCCTTTTTCAATATGTTTTAACAATGAGTGTCATCTTGGAACTACTCACTTAGATCCTCGTGAAATTCGGGATCTCCTCTTCTCTGGAAGAGCAGATCTTGACAGCAATTATAGATTCAAATACTCCTTCAGAAAAGCACGAAGATTCAACATCTGAAGAACCCTACATATTTGATGATGAACAATCATTCGAGAAGGAGATAGAGGAAGATGAAGAGGAGTTACAACAAGATCTGAGCGAGCAAAAACATGCCTACGAAAGTTATATCGAGCAATGGTTCCAGGTAAGTACTCAATTAGATCCATTTTTTTTTTTTTTTATTTAGGAAGTTTACAGTTACAGCAACTAGATTCATTCACTCTCGAATATTTCCATTATTCATTTCAAAAATTACCACTGAACATATTGTTGTTACTGTTACGTGAATGGATCCACTGGAATTTTGACTACACGTAACTAATCTGTAAGTTTCAATTAGCATAGAGTAGGTAGGCTAATGAATAAAACAACATTTTTTCTCTAATTTGTTTTTAATAAGTATGCTCTCCTCCGTGATTCGTGCGATCGCGAGGATTAGAAAGTAGGATTCCTAAAGTTGATTTCAGGAATAATTTTTAATTTTCAATAATTTTGTTCCATTTGCTCACAAATTTTTAATAAGTTGTGCATTGAATTTTTAAGTTCTTTTGATTTTCTGAAAACATAGGGAAAAAAAAAAAAAAAAAATA
>ML777987.1:1034392-1047414 GCA_009831015.1 Picea engelmannii | reverse complement strand
AGTGAAGAATTGGGCGCCACTCAATTCATCCAGGAGGTCATCAATGACAGGAATGGGGAATTTGTCTTTGATGGTAAGTTTGTTGAGGGCACGGAAGTTAGGACACATTCGCCAAGAACCTTCTTTCTTCAGGACCATGACCACATGAGAAGAGTAGGGGCTCGTACTAGGGCAGATAACACCTGCATTAAGGAGTTCCTGGACCATTTTCTCAATTTCATTTTTTTGGTAAAAGGGGTGAAGTTACGGACGGATATTGGGAGGAAGGCTTCCGGGTACCAAGGGAATGGAATGATCATGAACACCACGGGAAGGAGGGAGTCCTTGGGGAGTGGAAAAGACCAATTGATGTTTAGAAAGGATGGCTTGGAGGTCTTGCAAGACCGAGGATGTCTTTGTTGCTTGTATGGCATGGAGTTGGGCGATAACACCAGAATGACCTTTTTTGATAAGGTTTTCCATGCGATGGGAACTAATGATCTCAAGTGAACCGGCGGTGATGCCTTGGAACTTATATTGGTGGTCCTCATGGTCGAATTGCATAGTTAAGTCTTTAAAATCCATGAGAATGGGACCCAAATTCCTTAGCCAGTCTGCACCCAATACAATGTCACAACCTCCCATGTCGATAGCAAACATATGGGATTTCAGATGGTAGTCACCCATTTGGAGACGCACATTTTCACCATGGATGATTTTAGGGGCTAAATTTCGCTCATGGGCTAATTTTCAATGGTTTTTCCAAAAACGAGATTCATTATTTTAAAATTGATTCGCCCAAATTCTATAGGATAAAATTAATTTACCCTAAAAATCGCAAAAAAATTATAAAAACCATATAAAATCCTTAGAAATTTGATTATTTTTACAAAAATATCACCAAAAATTTATATTTGGCATATGAAGGATTAGTAAGATTCGCCAAGGTTTCTACATTTTAAAATAAATTTCCATCCTTAAAATCATCCCTGATTTTCACAACGCCCTCCACATTTCATGGAACCACCATTGGCGATCATGATTTGGAAATTATTGACGGCATGGATGTAGCAATGAGTTTCTTGGGAAATGTGGCGATGAATAAAATTATGGGTGTTGCCACTATCAACCAGAATGATGACCTTCTGATGCTTGATGTAACCGATTAGCTTGAGGGTTTGGGGAGTGGAGAAGCTAGTGAGAGCATTGAGGGAAATGACCGGTTCTACTTCAGGAGGGTCTGAGGGAGGGGTTATGTCAGTGGATTCAGGTGACTCAGACACAAAGGGAGTTTCTACATCCTCTTCTGAAATATCCTCGGAGATGGCCATAAAAATATTTTGTTCTTTACACTTGTGGCCCGGGAAATATTTGTCATCACAGTTATAACAAAGGCCTTTGAGTTGGTGTTCATCCATTTCAGCCCTGGTCAATTTTTGGATCTTTAGTGGAGCAGAGGGAGTAGTGGGATTTACTAGTTTAGGGTGAGGGATAAAGGAGGGTTTTTGGTTTTGAGAAGATACAACCTGTTGTGCTTCTTTATCTCTTTTAGTAGCCTCCACCCAACTCTGAGGCCAATCCATGAGGACATGGGCCCGAATCTCATCCTTGAGGCCGCTAATAAAACACTCTTGGAAAAAGGCATCAAACATGCCCTATGTTCTAAAATCCAGGCGCTCAAAGGCAGCTATAAAGTCTTCTATTGTTCCTAATTGTTTCAACTTTGTCAAATGGCCCAAATGGTTGGTGTCAGTGTCAAAGTGTTCATAAAGCTCTACCATAAAGTGTGTCCAAGAAATATACCCTTGATGAGAAGTTTTTCTCCATTGCCACCATTGCCAACGTTCTTGATCTAGATGGAGAAAACTATACCGGAGTTTGGCCAAGTCATCTGTAATGACGTATAAAGAGAAATAATGTTCCATTTGGGTTACCCAACCAGTGGGGTCCGAGCCATCAAATTTGGTCACATCCACCCGCGGAAGGCATAGGTCACGTTGAAAGTGATGGTTCTGAAAGTTATGGGAATGAGATGATTGGTCACCTTCAGTATGTGGAGGTGAGGAAGAGGAAGGGTTATCTGTAGGGATATGTAGTTTGGTGCAGAGTGCCAAAAATACTGATTCAAGCTAGGTGGTGAGGTATTGTTTGATTTCCTCCATTGAGGACTGCATGGTTGTATTGATGGCAACAACATTGGCACTGAGTTGTTTCACTTCTTGTTGGGTCTCAATGAGACCAGATTGCAAGGTGTTGAAGCGAGCTTCCAAGTCTTGGCTATGGGTATGGGCCATGAGGATGGGGGAACTGAAAAGGGGTGGGCGGGGTCAAAATTTTTTGTCGAAAAATGATATGGATGAATGTGATAAGGGAGAAGAGATGAATCCAATGGAATAGGTCTCAAATAATGGTGAAAAAATTTCCAGACTTTTTTTTTTCTTTTTACACCTGTGGAGTTATACTCCAGTCTGAAAAATACTGCAGAGAGGAAATTCCCAAATGCTTAACCAAAAAGAAATGTGTATTTACTTGGCAACTCGAACACAGTTGTGTGGCAATAGATCTTGTCTGTTTTAATTTGTTTATGTTTCTGTCCCCAAGGGTTAGGTATTCAAGGATTCTACAGACAAGGGTTTTCCCTGTGCTATAGCTCTCTGATATACGTGCGGGGTCCAACATTAGTACTCAGCCCAATATCTCAGGGCACTAACTAAGGAGGATAGATCGTACCCTTAGCCGTACTACCCAACTACCTAGGTACTAGAGAGTATCTTCCCGAGTGTTGTTCTCGGTGACACTATAGTAGTCAGGCAGCCAATCGGTTTATTTAAAGAGGGCTTCAGGTAATCTAGGTCGATCCGTACATAGGTGTTGTCTAATGCGCTACCACTCGAAGGGGTACCAACAGGGGTTACAAGGGTGGCCAACAGATGTGCGCTTAAGTACCACTTGTATTTCCTGCGTGTATGAATCCCTCAACCGCGGGTTTATGCGTGAAACGACAAATCTCTGTGGCTTAAAGACGTCGAAATATGTCTCTACCCTGAAAAAAAATTTAACCCACACTTTCTGCCAAGGAAAGTGCTCTGATACCACTTGTAATATACCAGATGTAAAATGTATGCAGAACAGAAATAAAATGCTAGTAATGGAAGAATAACAGTAATATAACCAGAACATTCACCACAATAACACTGAAATGATATGAGAATAATAACAAAAATAGCACTTTGAATCTGAAAGCAATGTTCACGGGCCTCTTCGAGGGGGCAACCTCCAATTGAGCAGATCTTTATTACAATAATATTCAAGTTAGGGTTCTCATACCCTCGACTCCTATTTATACTAAAAAGAAGCATCTAGAGGAAGATCCTTCTAGAAGCGGAAGCTTCTATTAGGTCTTCTTACATCCGCCTTATTCTATTTTATTGAAAGACCTTATTAATATTGACCTTTATTACGTCCGAATATATTGTTCTACCTATGTGCAGGTTAGGACCCTAACACCCTCTCAACATTCAAATCATAAGAGTAGATATATTGACCAGTTAGAATATCAATATTATCCTAACTGAGAACCCTATAAACACCCAGTTTCGCAAAAGATCGAACTAGGCTAGGCAGACTCTTTCACAATTCGACAGTTCTGCTCAACTCTTCGTCGCTCATATCGTCTGGTATCATCAAATCTTAACAACACCAAAAACAGAGAGTCATGCGAAGACATTGCAAGCCAGAATGAAGAAGTAAGCCTCTCCATAAACATGCTTTGAGGACAAAGCATATCTAAAGGGAAGGCAATGTAACAAACATAAATATATATAATGTGTAAATATAAATAACTAATAAGTAATAATTAATTATGAAGAGACATGGCATATGAAGGTCATGTCTCTTATGAAAGGGAATTGTTGCATGGGTATATATATAAGCCCTCATCCTCATTGTAGCTCATCTCAATTATATCATCTTATTCATATTCTTATACATTTATTATTTAATATATTTACTATCCTTAATGGATTATTGTGTATTGTCCTATTTATATTGGATATTTACATAGTGAACCAGCTTGGTTCACCACAGTTGTTTTGTATAGGAAGCCACCATATCTTGAAATGTGACCTCATCATTTTTTGAACTTAAAGAGTCTTCCATGATTAAGCACACTATTAGGTTTCTTAGATTGATGATTTCTAGATAGAGTCGTGCACTATCTTCCTTGAAGAGAGATCACTCCAAGTTGTTTCCTTTTGCAAGATCCTAACTATCGCAAGTAACCTTTGGCTCTCAAAACCACTACATGCAAGTCACTTCACAAGTACAATAGTCATGGGTACTACGTTGGGCAGGAGACTGCACTATTTGATTTGACTTTGTCATGGTTCAAGTGGGAACGACAACGACTAGGGGTAGAAACCCTAATCACATGAAAGAGAGGCAAGCCACACTATGTTTCACATTGTTTTTAACCAAAATATTATGGTAATAGTTGAAACAATGATTGTCCAATCTTAAGAATGACTAAAGGGTGGGATTTTATCCACTTATATATGTATAGAAAATGTAATGCAAACCTAACATGTTTAGCCATTACCTCTAAATATTCCCATAAGAGTCTTAGGAACTAGAAGCTATCACAAAAGTTGAACCTTAATCACTTGTGAAAATTTCTTCATTTCACACCTATAAATCCAACTTCCAACCCATTTTCACAAATCATATAAATAATTGTCAATGTTCAAACTTCTTCTCTCTCACACACACATATATTTTCAAACTTGTTCTCACCAAAATATATAATAATAATAAAAATCATCTCATTTTAAGGTCACAACCAAGCTATACACCAAATTGGTGTATGAGACCCCTTGTTTGTGGGACAAGGGACCCCCTCCATGCAGTGATGTTTGTGTGTTGAAATCTACGGAGGTATACATACCCTACCCCCTATGGATTTGAACTTATGACACTATATAAAAACATTGATTGTGACTATATATAGAAAAACATATTAAATGATGGTTAGATCATGGTTGATATGGTGAGATGATGGTGACATGGATAATACTTCACTCTTCATCAAAGCCAAAGGAAATGCAAACCAGTCAAAGGGAAGATAAGGAAGCAACATCGAAATGAGAAACTTGTTAACTAACCAAACGAATTATTAAAGTAAACGTTCTATGTTTTGGGATTTTAATCAATGTCTTAGAGATTTTTCAACAGGCTGAATCCATTTATACATTCAGAAATACAATTTAAACAATAAAAAATTGTGATTTACCAAAAGATAAAATAGTTACACAACTCCAATGATGGAAACCATGCACAAAGACTCATGAGAGCACAAAAAAGTCAATGAAAGAAACAATGATATGACCTGGTTGCTTTCTTTATCTTATCTTGAGAAAACAAAGGCATGCCGAATGAGTTTGAAATTAATGAAGTACTCGCAACCACAACTTCGAGAGCTCATGTGATTTTCTGTGACGAAAAGCTGCTTCCAGATTACGTATGGGCTTTGTTAAACAGCAGGCACGTGATGGCAGCTCAGCGATCCTGTCAATCACAGTACGCCCATTTCATGAAAAAAGAGGGACCCCATAAACAGATCACAGATAAACTAGTATGTATGTGTGGATCAATACTCTGTCTATTCATTATGTCAGTTAGTCAGTCAGTTACATTTTGTTGCAGTGAGAACCATGTTAGAAGCACCCCAATTCTGCACCATGCACATGGTTTAAGTCCTCTCACAAGACGTGGCATGTTGATATGGGCGTTAAATATAGTCAGAAGACATTCCGTCGCTCTTTTCTGATGAAAAAGGTCGTTGGTAAGCAGCAACAGCAACTATCATTATAATAGCAATAATATTCGTTCTTCCACTGTCAAAGTACAGTTTTGCCTTTGAAAATGAGTTTTCGTGGAGTGTTTTTATTAGAATTCTTCTTCGTTTTTTATACAGGGTGGTTGTGGCATGTGAGGAGGAGTACTGGGCCTCTGCAAATTTAATGGCATCTCGTGAACGAAAGAGAAGAAATAATTGTGAGGTATATTAATCCATACCGTGACAATACCCTTGATTCGGTTGGGATTCGTTAAGAAAAGCATCTATATAACTCTTTGTTTCTTTTTATTCCTTTAGGGTGTTTGTTAAACGTTTTATCTTTTGGGTTTTTTGGTCGGAATCCGGCAATGTAAATTTAGACAAAATAGCTATTCTCTATTGTTTAAATTGCATTTTTAAATGTATAAATAAATTCAATGTACTGAAAAATCTGTAAGACAATCAAATTATATAAACTTAACCATTCAAATCTATAAATTCAATCATTCATCACCAAAAAAAAACATCCCTAACTCTTGTTTATATTAATTTAAGAGTCCAATGATAAGACCCAAAACTCTGAAGGATAAGAGCTGTCATATTCTGAACGTGACGAAATCTGTACATATATAAAAGAAGATTATTGGGACAAGCATGCATGGCCTCACTTTTGCTTTTGAGTAGTGACAATATATTTTCATGTTACTGTTGTCACTTTTTCATTATTTTTTTTCATTATTTATTTCAATGTTTTATGTTTTTTTTTTAATATATTTTTGGTCCAACTCATTCAAATTAATCCTCTACAGCCCATCATTGAATTAATTGGCCAATTACCAGGACAAGTGCATGATGTGGCTTTATATAAAGAGGAGAAGAGTGTCTTTTGTGTCAATATTCTATCTTGTAAACAAATGGTGCATAGTATCCCATAGCCTTTGAACAATGATAAGGAAGCTCCATTTCACCTCTGGAGGAAGTTATGTATGGATTTTGTGTTAGACAAAGTGAACTGTTTTGGCATTTTAATGTTGGAGGGTGTAAGTGGCGAGGTAGCATAGGACTAATTGGATGTGAGACATATAAACCAAAATCCTAGACTCCATTCCACACCATAACCCAATCACCAAGTTCTTTTGGTGATAGACTATGTTATTATTTATGCACATATGATTGTTTACATAAAGATGTAACGAGGGATGGGCCCAAGGAAAGGCATAAGTATGGGCTTAAGAGGGTGAGTTAAAAGATAGGCTACTTGTCCTCCTCATTTGTGCCAAACATGCTACTATATGTTTTTTTTTCGGCTAGTGAGGAGGCATTTGCAAACATGTTCTCTTCAAAATGTAAATGTAAGGGTAATTATATATATAAATAAATAAATGAAAATTTATTTAATATCATTTATTTAATAACAACTTATTTTATGTCTTTTGTTAAAAAGATTATTTTTCGACAATAATTGATTATTCATATAACAATAATTGATCATTCATGTTACATAGTCAACATTGTTTATTTCATTAATGTGCATCATAGAGAAATAACCTTTTAAGTTTTTTATAAAAAAAAATAAAAAAAATTGCATTGTCATCGGACATTAACAGTATTACATATGTGTATGTATGTATGTGTATTGTATGTATGTATTTAGTTGTGTGTGTGTTTGTATGTATGTATGTATGCAATTAGTTTGGCATGTGTACCTTTGTAGCCAATCATTGTCGTGCCAAAGCCATAGTTGATCCTAAGGTGTGTTTGTGATTGGTTGATATGTGTGTGTGTGTGTGTCTAACTACTTTGCACATGTATCTTTGTAACCAATTATGATCATGCTAGAATCCATAGTTGATCATGAGGTGTGTAAGCAATATGTTACCTCTACTACTATGATAGAACTAAAAGTTGAGGAGAAGACCCCTTGTTATGGAATAAATCTCACAGGGATCTCACAAGATAGATGGCAAGATCTCCCTAAGATGCCTATTGATCCTAGACAGAAAGAAGGCTATATTCCTATGGCTTTCCTATACTCAAGCAGATGGATTCATGATTAACCTAAAGACTGATAGAGATAACATACCTTGAACTATAGGTTGTCCTTCATATATCCCGGTTGATGCAGATCTGAAGTTCCATCTCCAATCTCTGCAATTTGCTTCCTACACTCAAAACATGAACAATGTATTTCCATCTCTCTACTTGGCATTAGAATCCTAGATCTACTTGTATCTAATCAGATCTATTAATCACAAGATCATATCCAAATATTTGCAAATGAAATACAAACATATTCAGGGGGAAAACCAATGATATATTCATTGACATGAAGAAATTACATCAATTCATACCTTGAATGTTGATGCTTCCTCCTTTGGCTCCATGCTCCTTGCTTCTCCTCGGCTTCTTGATCAGACTAGGAAAACTATTTTTTGGCCATTGTGGATAGGAAAATCCCCTCTGCAAATGGACAACATAAATCTGCAAATGATTCTCCCTCCCTTGCTCAAGGCTTTCCTTACTTATATAGATCCTTAGAAGAGGCTTGGGATAGCTTCTAGATCTTTTAGAACCCAATAGAAACTCGAATGATGTGAGTTATTAGGCTCATAACATGAAGATACAACTCACCCATCGCTTATCTCTTCATAACTTGTCGAATATAGAAATTTTAATATATAGTCGCTTGTTGCACTACATATGATCCGGGATCTTTTCATCGAAGTGACTTATAAAGAATTGTATTAAATGAGCATAAATTAAAGTGCACCATAAAGAAGGAAAATATCAATAATGAAGAGACACAAGCATCAAATTTGAACACAAAACTTGATAATGGAGTTCGTCCCTGGTGGACTACATCTCCAAGTCCTACTCTCAAATGGGTAGGCCTTTTTATTAACTCAGCAAAAGAATTTGGAAAAATACATAAGTATACCTCATTCTGGAATTAAGTTGCAGAAGTTTTGCTCGGATCAGAAAACAAACAGCACCATTGAATTCGTGGTGTTGAATTACCCAAAAATGACTGTCTCAACGCCTCAATCTGACTCTGGCACTCCCAGGCCCTTGAGAAATCTCGTCTCGGTTTCTCTGCCTGCACCCTGAAATTAATTCTCGGTACTGCATCTCAAAAATCGTGCCCGATCATACAGTCGAGATCCCTCTCTCGCCCGTGGGTAGACTCAGCATTTAAGTGAAATGTTGGGTGGACTAACCAACGGTTAGCAGATGTTATTGTAAGGCATTGGATAGGGGGAGGTCTCAGGGTCAAGCCCATGGGCCTCCCCTTTTGGGTTATAGTTATAACAATATATATATATATATATATATATATATGTTTGGAACTGTCACCAATTTTGGAGTTTAATGTTTAGATTCGTCAGAGTTATAGTTTGGCCTCCAGATTTGGTGGGCCCCTTTTTTTATTTTTGAAAATTTGTTTTCGGGCCCTCATCGGGAATTTGCCCACTGCCACGTGGCAGCCCATGACTGGGCCATGTGGCAGCCAACCATTGGCCCATGCCATCCACTTGCACAGTCATCCTGCCACATCACCTGACACGTCAACCTGCCATGTCACCTTCCACGTCCTGTACGGTCTGCCACGTGGAACTTCCTCATTGATCCACGGATTGACCCGAAAATGTTGAAAACGAGTGACACGTGGCAATCTCTGTAGCTACCACATCACCATGTTGATGTCATGTTGATGTCATCATGACATGTGTCTCCCTTTGTGTGTTCCACGTACATTGTATGGACGCTAACGTCATCAGTAGTAATGTGAATGTCAGTAGTACGGATGTTGACTGATCCCTGTTGACTGGGCTAGGTTGACCAAAACTTTGACCGTGAATATCTTTCGATCTGTAACTCCGTTTGACGATCTATTTACGTTGTTGGAAATCTTGTTACGTGCTCTTCGCGATGATGTCAATTTCACTCAGTTTTGAGGACTTTGAATTGTTTTCCTTTCTCTGTTTGTTGAGGCCATTCTGAGCTTCCTGAGTTACTTCTACGAATTCTGAGTTTTCCTTAGTCTTCTTTGGATCCTTTTTTTATCACGCCTTCCCACTGAGAGATTTTTGGACCACCAAAAGCTTTCATCAATCAACAGATAAGTGAGGGAAGAGTTCCCTCACCTTGTCATTCTCAATCCACTTTTACTTGCTTGGATGTGTACCCTTTAAGCCTACTCGAAGATAATCAACATCACCCCTGCGTGAAGTACTCATCCTTCTGTCTAGGATGATATCTTCCTTTAACTCATCCAAGTACTCAAGAGAAAAATCATCAACTGAAGGTATTGAAAATTCCTCACCCTGATCCATGATCATGGGAGGCTCAAAAAGTTTCAAGTTCTCCACATTTACAACTGAGTAGATCTGCATATAAAGTGGAAGATCTAGAAGAAAATAATTTGTACCACTTTTCTCCAAAATAGTGAAGGGTCCATAACGGATGGGCTTGAGTTTCTTGCCTTCACCCTTCAATCTTTCCTTATTGATGTGAAGCCATACATGGTATCCAACCTGGAACTGATGATCAACCCTATGTTTGTCATGTCGAACTGTATATTGTGTTTGAATTTTCTCCAACTGTTCCCTGGCTTCTTGGTGTACTTGTTGGATCCTCTGGATGAACTTGTGGGATCTGTCTTCATTTATTTCTTCATTTGAATCGGCATCTCTCCCATACATCAATTCCAAAGGAACCTTAGGTAAATACCCAAAACATGTCTCAAAAGTCGAACACTAAGTGGAGGAATGTAAGGCTTGGTTGTAAGCATGTTGTACATAGGGTATTTATTCATCCCATAACTTGGGATGCTTGTTGCAGTAGCCTCAAAGCAAAAGTACCATTTTTTGTTTAACAACCTCTATATGTCTCTCAGTTTGTGGATGGAAAGAAGTGTTCCTCTTCAACTTGGTGTCCATCATTCTCCACAAACTTGTCCAGAAATCCCCAAGGAATCGAGTATCTCGATCCAAGATAATGGATGTGGGTAACCCAAAGTGAACCAAAACATATTGAAAGAAGAGATTAGCAATCTTCTCAGCAGTGATCTGCTTTTTACATGGAATTAAGATACACATCTTGTTGAACGTATCCACTACAACATAAAAATAGTCATGACCCTTTTTCGACATTGGTAAACCCCCTACAAAATCCATGGAGATACTTTCCCATGGATGGGATGGAATAGGCAGTGATGAGTATAGCACCATTTTTCTATTAGTGGGCTTACAAGTAGAACACATCACACACCCCTTTACATAGTTAGTTACAATTTCTTTTATCTGAGGCCAGTAACAAAACCTCTGCAAATCAACCATAGTTTTTCCTACCCCAAAATTCCCAGACACAAGAGAAGTGTGAGCTTCTTGTATTACATGGACTCGTTCACTTGTAGGAATACATAGCTTTCCAAGATGGTAGAGTAGTTTTCCATGCAGAAAATAGTTATTTTCCTATGAACCATGGGTTAGCTTTTCATATACTTCTTTAAAATCTTCATCAATGGCATATTGTTCCACATAAATATCATGAGATAAAGAAGCATTCTTCAAAACAATAGAAGCAACAATAGGAGGTCTAGAAAGCATATCAGTTACCTTGTTACTCGTACCCTTTTTGTACTTGATTACCAAATGAAATTGTTGTAGGAAACCCATCCATCTATGATGTCGAGATTGTTGCAGTTTGGTCTATGTTTGGAGATACTGTAAGGGTTGATTATTTGTATGTATGATTGTTTCCTTCCCTAACAAGTAGTGCTTCCATTTCTTTACGCTTTGAACTAATGCATACAACTCTTTATCATATGTAGGATAGTTAAAAACAGTTCAGTTAAAATTTTCAGAGTGGTAATAGATAGGCTTATGATATTGCATCAATACTGCACCCATGGAATATCCTTTGGCATTTGTTTTGATCTCGAAGGGTTGTTGAAGATTCGGCAGTGCTAATATTGGTGTGGTACTGATCTTTTCCTTCAAAGTGTCGAAATATTTTTGTTTCTTTCCTCCCCACTGAAAATTGTTCTTCACACTAGTTAAGGCATGCAAAGGAGTTTATATAAAGGAGAAGTTTGAAATGAATCGCCTCCAATACTAGACTACACCTAAGAAACTATGTATCTCGGTTACACTTTTATGCTCAGGCCAATTTACAATTACATCAATCTTGGAAGGATCAATTTTCAATTGTCCTCCTCCTACATTATGACCTAAGTACACAAGTGCAGTCTTACCAAATTCACATTTGGACAATTTTACATACAACTTTTCCCTTTGCAAAGTATCAAATACTTGCTTTACATGCCTTACATGTTCATCCCAAGTCTCGCTAAAGATAAGAATGTCGTCTAAATATACAATCACAAAATCATCTAGAAATGGACTGAATACATCATTCATCACATGCATGAAAGTTCTCAGAGCATTACAAAGCCCAAACGGCATAACTAACCACTCAAACAATCCTTGTTTGGTTTTAAAGGAAGTCTTCCATGCATCATATTTTGCCGCCCTGATCTAATGGTAAATAAAACTTAGTGAAATAAAAAACATTCTTAAACTAATCAAGTAAATCATTTGTACGAGCAAGAGGGTATCGATTTTCAACCGTGATTGTATTTAAGGCCCAGTAATTGACACACCTTCGCCATGTGTCATCTTTCTTTGGAACCATCACAATCAGAGAACCACAAGGAGATGAGTTGGGCCTGATGACCCCTATAATGATTGGTTTTAAAATAACATCTAAAAATTCTACCAAATCCTACCAAATGTACAGCAATTTATACCAGATTCATAAAAGAAGAATTATGCAAGTAAAATTAAAATTTATCAATGAGTAATGCATAAATTCAAATTGAGTACCTTAACACTGATGTTAATTTTCGTTTTCAGTTGCCTTCCTGCTTCTACCTGCTACACAGTCCAGTCTTGTTGCAAACACAGAAAATAATTGCCCAAAACATCTTGTCCACCCTGCCAACTAGGAAAACGACCTAGCTCCAGGATATCTACGGATATCCTGGCCCTCCGAGCCCAAATCCTCTAGCAACTCGGTGTCTGCCTGATCAAATAGGTCACAACCAGCAAATCCTGTGCCTCAATCTGAGCACACCAATATCACAGCCCCTCTCGGCTCTCTGCCCATAGCAAAAAAAAACAGTCTCCCGTAGAATGCCCCCCCCCCA
>ML777987.1:1014250-1024775 GCA_009831015.1 Picea engelmannii | reverse complement strand
TACTTAAATTAATCATAATCAAGAATAACTAATTAATAATAAATAATTAGTTAAGGTTATTTTAATAAATAATTATAGTTTAGCTAATCTTTTAGGTTTACATTATTCAATTAATTATAATTTATAATCACGGGTCGTTACAACCCCTTGATCCAATAAGCCTTGTACCTGCTTCTTGATCTATGTCATCTCTACAACTGACATCCTGTACATGCCCAAATTAGGAAGAGGAGAATCCTGTTGAAGATGTATTTCATGTTGGATTTCCCTCTTAGGAGGTAATCCATTTGGGTCCTGGAAAATATCATCATACTTAGAAACAATATCAATTAATTCTTTCTTATGAGAAGGATCACATCCTTGGAAAGCGTTAGATGTTCTGACATCTTTCTCCCTTATGACTATGAATACATATCTCTTATTAGTGTTTATGAGTCTCTTTATTTGTCGTGCACTAACAAGTGTTGTGTTTACCCTCATGTTGTGGGCTCTAACAATATATTCCACTCAGCCCTTAGTAAGATGATATTTTTTTTCATGACGAAAGAATACTGCTTTTCTATCATAAAGATAAGGACTCCCCAACACTATGCCACATATATCAAGTGATACAACATCCAAATCTACTTCATCAATCAACTTTGAAGCAATACCAAATCTAACCCTACATTTCTTAGTGACATTAAGTTTTTCTTTATCACATACCCAAAGGCTTTGGATGTGGTTTAGTTTCAAGACCCATCTTTTTTACAAGTGCTTCAAATATCAAGTTTACTTGGGAACCCGGATCAAACAATGTATCTATCTTAGTGTGTTTAGATACAACTCTTATATGAAATAATTCATTCCTCCCTCTTTCATCATCATGAGATTCATTATTGAAATTTGAACTAGCATGAAAGGAATCTTTACCTTGTACTCCAATTGATGTGATCTTTCCCTTGTCTCTTGAATTGGAACTAAGATCTTGTTGCACTGTAGCAATGGTCTTTGTCTTCCCCTTTCCATCGAACTGCTCTGGTCTCTTCTCAAGATGTAGTTTCCAACAGTGTTCATCATCGTGACCACTTTTCTTGCAATGAGTTGAAGACGGTTTTCCTTCTTCTCTCTTTACCATGGTGGTCTTTTTGTCCTTCCTTTTAAACTTCTTAAACTTCTTATGTGGGAGATTGGAAGGTTTCTTTGTGGGATCTTCTTGAACATGCTTTCCCCTGTTCTCAAGGTGAGTGGCTTGCATAGAAACTTCGTCAAGACTGGTGGGGTTAAGCAAAGTATGACAAATATAACTGTGAAGTGCGCCAATATACTTCATTAAAGTTTCATAAGAATCCAAAGGAATGGTTTTGTTTTGTTTGTTAATTTGTCTGGACCTTCTTGACAGCAGGATTAACCTTTGGCTTGAGAAATCGTGACTTAGGGGCATCTAAGCCATCAAAGTCACCCTGGGATCGCACCCGGCCTGAGCCACACCAACCCTTATCATGGTTGGATTTTTTTTCCCTGCATGTTTCGAACTGGTGACTTTTCAACATGGAGTGGCTTAACAACACACTATGTCACTGACTGTCCTACACCTCGGGGATTGAGTCCAAAGGAATGTTATGCAATAGATTTCTTCCCAAATTCTTTTGTGGAACTTTGTACAGTTTGAACTTTACTTTGTCTTAAATTTTTCCATTCCATCATTGCTTTATGTAAATAACCCAATGGATAAAATTGATTCCTTATCGTTGATTTAAATTCTGACCATGAGGAAAGAAGATTACCACACTTACTTATGTCCTAGAGTTTGTTCTCCCACCATACAAGAGCGGTGTCTTCCAACCGAAGAGAATCCAATTGTACTTTAACTTCCTCTTCATCAATTTGTTGAACACGACAATATACTTCAACCTATCGTATCCAATTATCTAACTTTTCAGGATTAGCATCTCCATTAAACATAGGTAAAGAAAATTTCACATCAATCTTTATTAATGGTTTCTTAAAAGAAGCTTTATGGCTAGAATGATGAGAATGATGAGAATGTTCAGAGGAAGAAGAGCTAGAACTTGATGGTGAAGATGGAGGCTCAAGAGGGTATCCTCCATCCCCTTGATTTAATGAAGCATTATCATCATCTTGTACTTCCTTTTATTCCCTTTCTTCTTCATCCTCTTCTTGTAGTCCCCATACATTCGCTCGACCATTTTTTACATGCAATAAAAGACCATATGGAAGTTTTTCTCCTGTTCATCACACGTGTCCTCTTCTGCCATTTTCTTCCTTCGGGATCCATGGCCAACTTCAGGATTGAAATTATTAAGAGTTCCTTCACCCTGCTTATGCTTATCCCTAGTAACCATTCACACTCAATATTTCAAGTCAAAGATGATTTCTCTAATACCAACATGATTTGGGATCTTTTCATCGAAGTGACTTATAAAGAATTGTATTAAATGAGCATAAATTAAAGTGCACCATAAAGAAGGAAAAGATCAATAATGAAGAGACATAAGCATCAAATATGAACACAAAAATTGATAATGGAGTTATTCCTTGGTGAACTACGTCTTCGGCTCCTGCTCTCAAATGAGTAGGCTTTTTTATTAACTCAGCAAAAGAATTTGGAAAAATACATAAGTATACCTCATTCTAGAATTAAGTTGCAGACATTTTGCTCAGATCAGAAAACAGACAACACCATTGAATTCATGGCATCGAATTACCCAAAAATGACTGTCTCCATGCCTCAATCTGACTCTGGCACTCCCATGCCCTTGAGAAATCTCGTCTTGGTTTTTGTGCCTACACCCTGCAATTAATTCTCTATATTGTGTCTCGAAACTCGTGCTCATTTGTACCATCGAATGCACTCTCCCATCCATGGGCAGACTCATCATTTAAGTGAAATGTCAGCGGACTAACCAACCGAATCCGTTATCCCAACGGTTGGCGGATGTTATTGTAAGGCGTTGGATAGGGGGAGGTCCCGGGGTCGAGTCGGCGGGCCTCCCCTTTTGGGTTATATATATATATATATTGAATTGTCGCCAAGTTTGGAGTTTACTGTTTAGATTCGTAGGAGTTATAGTTTGGCCTCCATATTTGGCAGGCCCCTTTTTTTATTTTTGAAAATTTGTTTTTGGGCCCTCATTGGGCATTTTCCCACTACCAGATGGCAGCCCATGAGTGGTCCACGTGGTAGCCAACCATTGTCTCATGCCATCCAGTTGTAAAGTCATCCTACCACATCACCTAACATGTTATCTTGCCACGTGGATGTACGGACTTCCACGTGGCACTTCCTCATTGGTCCACGGATTGACCCGAAAATGTTGAAAACGAGTGACACGTGGTAGCCTCTGGTGTTGCCACATCACCATGTTGATGTCATGCTAATGTTGACATGACACGTGTCTCCCTCTGCATGTGCCATGTACATTGTATGAACACTGAAATCATTCGTACTAATGTTGATGTCAACAGTACGGATGTTGACTCATCCCTGTTGACTGGGCTAGGTTGACAAAACTTTGACCGTGAATATCTTTCGATCCATGACTCTGTTTGACGATTCGTTTAAGCCATTGGAAATCTTGTGTCATGCTCTTCATGATGATGCCAATTTCACTGAGTCTTGAGGACTTTGAATTTTTTCCCTTTCTCTATTTGGTGAGTCCATTCTGAGCTTTCTAAGTTGCTTCTGCGAATTTTGAGTTGTCCTTAGTCTTCTATGGATCCTTTTTGGATCAACATCTATCCAGTGACTATGGTCATTTTATGTCTCCTATGCATCCCGAAACTATCCTAAAAAAGGCTCCAAATATTCAAGCAAGAGATGTGTATTGGCTATCACCCTTTGTTGGATTCCCTTATGGCTTGTAGGGTGGAAATTAAAGCTATAATAGATTCCCCCTAATGTGTGAGGTTAGGAAAGGAATGGATGGTTGAAACACATTACAATAAAAAAGTGTCAATGTGAGGCAGTGTGAGGAGAGAGAAAAGGAGGTCCGGAGAGCAAAGAGGACCTACAATCAAACACCAAGAATGAAGCATATATAGCCCATCCCCTAGGTAGTCATACTCAAACTCTGAAGAGCGTGGATTCCAAACAATACACTGCAGATACATGATATGAAAGGTTAGACCATGGCCATGAAAGAATACATGGTGGATCCATGTCATTAATAAGAGCATAGCCACAAGATAATACATTGTGGATCTATGCCATGAACACAATCATAACCACCAGCAAATACAATGTGGATCTATGACACACCACATAGATATCAGGAAGACAACGAGCACTGAGGAAAGTGCCCCCAAAGTCTTCAAAGTACTCATATGCAAGTGATATATTCCATTTCAACTTGGGAAGGGTGTTTTAAATGAAGTATGTGGCCCCAAACCCATGGTATTCATCCTAAACCCTAATGGTATGAATCTACAGCATGTGAATAAATGAGTTGATGTCGAGCATGGGAGAAATTGTCTAATTATCGATCATTGATGTTTGTTGTTAATAGACGTGAGGGGACCCACTGATGAGGAAGAAGGACCCCAAGGCACCTAGTACAATCTAGTGAGTGTGAATAAATGATGTGAATTAGAACACTCATAGAATCGATCAATCAGGAGTCAATTATGGAAACCCATCGTCGATCACGAGGATGCCTACCACTAATGACTTCAAGCTCCAAGATACTAGTTGATTAGCATAAAATAACCTAAATTCAAAATGTTTTTATTAATGCCTATGTATAATATCCAATTGACCATTATTAATTTGATTTTTCTCTACCACCCTCCCTTAATGGTCAATCCACTAACCACACCAAGTTTATCTCGAAATTTTACTATTTTTAAATGCCCAAAGACTTGGTAAAAATGTCTACAGTTTGGTCCTCCATGGGACAATAATATAGCTTAATAGATCCATCCTCCACTAGATGTTTGATGAATTGTCAATGTTACTCCACATGCTTGGTATGCTTGTGGAAGAGTGGATTCTTGACTAGTTTGATAACCCCTTGATTATCACTGAATAGGGGTGTTGTCTCTGTCTACTACATCTTCATTTTGGAAAGCATCCTCCTAAGCCAAACTACCTCACACACTCCTTTCATTGCTCCTCTATATTCTAATTCAGATGATGAAAGGGATACTACATGCTTCTTCTTGCTGATCAATGTGATTGCACCCATGCCAAGGCTAAAAAAATATACAAAGGTATATTTTTTATCATCCACACAACCTAACCAATCTAAATCTATATACCCACACATCCTAGGGGCATTGTTTTTTCTTTACAAATTCCAAAGTAATTGTCCATTTCACATATCTCGACACTCTCTTTATTGTAGTATTGATCCGGATTATTTTCGGCATGAAATGAGAGAGGAGATATAATAAATAAATTCACAGAGATATCGTGGATATCCAATAATATAACATAAATATATCAGAGATGAAACCATAAACATAGAGATACAGTAATACATGATTTTTATTAATGAAAGAAATGTACAGAGACTGTAAAAATACAGAGTGAAAGACTCGCTAGAATGGTGGCAGCTTATCTCTGAGAAGAGATGTGACGGCTACTCGCATTCACAAGAAGATGATTACAATGAGGATCTAAAGGAATTTTACAATAAACAAGAATGTAAAATACCCTAGACATCCAAAAACCTAACCCTAGGAGATGAAGCACCAAAATTCATGTGGGCCTCGTTTGGGTAAGTTAGTACATCAACTTCTTGGGGTCGTAACTTTTGCATATGATCTTCGTTTTAGGCACATGATATCCCGTTGGAAAGGTATCGTCGAGGAGATTCATTTTTGGGGCTCAATAATTCCTTTGGTTATCGTTGAGAAGCTCGATCCTGAAAAACCTTCATTAAGGCCCTCAAAATGGCCTCGGAAGTTAAAAACTGCTAAAAATAGTAAATTACCAAAATTGTCTGAAAATTGTTTTGAGCCAGTTGGAAAAGGTGGGTGGCCACCGATATCCACCTGGATCAATCCTCCCTCATTAGGAAGAAATGGTCTCCATTGTGTTGAGTGCCCGGGGGAGAGGGAAAATCATTTGTTGAATCTGCATCTTGATGAGTTGCTTGCCTTGTTAGAGAAGTTGCGTTTCTTAGCTTGTTGAAGGTTGTCACGAACATGTGGTTGGAAGGGTTGGACCTTTTTATCTAGTCTGGCTAAATGAGATGCATGTGTGCAGAAGGAATCTTTTCTCTTTGTTGCAACCTTGTCGACCTACTTCTGTTGGATAGAAGGTGCTTGGGGCGAGGCTGTAGTGGTTGTAGTGTCCTTATGTTCCCCTTTTGAACGGATTGTGAAGAAGTTGAATTTTGCAGTATGAGATACTACCTTGCGGCACTGTTTAGGTGGAACAATAGTTGGAACTACCTCTTGTATTCTATAAAGATGACCCCCCAAAGTAACAATGACACTACGGGGTCGAGACTCATAGACAGCATGGCATCTCCACATATATGGTTGGCCCAAGAGGACATCATAGACATCCAGTGGGGCAACATCACATAATACCTCATCCTTGAAGGGTTGGATTTCGTATGATAATCAGCACTTTTGGCTGACACGGAGATCTCGTCCTTGGTGAAGCCACCCAATGTTGCATGGTTGCGGGTGTGGTGTTGTTGACAATCCCAATTGTTTGACGACCTCTGCTGAGATGAGGTTCTTCTGGCTTCTTCTGTCAACAATAAAATGCAGTGGGGTTCCCTTCACCCACATCTGTGAATGAAAAAGGCGCTCCCCCTCTTCAGGATCTATTGATTCTTCTGGTTGAATTGTTGAGGTCGTAAAAATAGCAGTAGGGTCTGCGTCAATGATCTATCCTTTACCAGTATTTTTAGAATCAGATTCTGAATCAGGGTTCATCTCCTTGTCTTTGATATTGACCACCAATTATTGTTTTGAGTGACATTCATCGGTGTTGTGCCAGGGGATTTTGTGGAAATTGCACCATTTTCTGGTGTCCTTCTTTGTATTCCTGTGACCCTTCTTTTCCTGTGGCTTGGACTGGTTTTCAGGAGACTGTTTGTTAGGGTCGTCTTTGTAATACTTTGGTTGTTGCGGATTTGCATACCTGAAATATCATTTGTTCTGGTGCTTAAATTTTGCTTGATTTTAATAGCATATCGATAAGAAGCATTGAGTGATGAGATGTCCAGAAAATCCATTTCAGTTTGGACGTATATGTGTAGAGCCCCACGGTATTTAAGAACCAAATTTCGTTCGGAGTCTTTGATACTTATCTTGGTGTGAAAGGTATGGAAGGTATTGGTGAACTCCATAACTACTTGGCCCCTCTCTTGTCGTAGTGTGGTCCATCTCATGTACTGGTCCTCATAGTTGCCAACAGGGTAATATTGTTCCTTTACTGCATCCACACAAAAAATCCCAAGTGGGCTCGGCCCCATATATTCCAGAATCCTCTATGGAAATATGCTCCCAGTAAGTTTCCCACCAATGTTTGACATAGGGGAGAGCTTTAAGGAGTGTGAAGGTGATCTTTTCTCTGTCGGAAAAATTGTGAAAAGAGAAATAACCTTCTAGTAGGTTTAACCATTTGTCTAGGGATTTTGCATCTATCTGTATACAGGAATATCAAAATTAACTTGTACCTTGAAAGGTGAGGTGCCTCCAAAGTGGTAATTTTATGAATATGTGCATGTTTATATAGGTAGGCATTGAAGGATGTGGGAAAAATTCTCCATCATTTCATCCCTCTATCGCGTGAGAGCTTGCTCAAGTAACAGACTGATAGGATCATCTGCTCCATCGTTTTTCTTCTCTTCCACAATTGAGGATTTCTTGGGTGTGCGAGAGCGATTGTCCTCAAGAGAGAGAATCTTAAGACCCAACTTTCTATACTCGGACCACATCATGGACATGCACTAAAAAATGATCAAGAGCATCCTGCTCTGATACCATTGATCCGAATTATTTTCGGCACAAAATGAGAGTGGAGATATAATAAAGAAATGCACAGAGATATCATAGATATCCAATAATATAACATAAATATATCAGATATGAAACCATAAGCACAGAGATACAGTAATACAGTAATACACAATTTCTATTAATGAAATAAATGTACAAAGACTGTAAAAATACAGAGTGAAAGACTCGCTAGAATGGAGGCAACTTATCTCTGAGAAGAGATGTGATGGCTACTTGCATTCGCAAGAAGATGATTACAAGGAGGCTCTGAAGGAATTTTTATAATAAGCAGGAATCCAAAAACCCTAGACATCCAAAAACCTAACCCTAGGAGATGAAGTGCCAAAAGTCATGTGGGCCCCGTTTGGGTAAGTTAGTACATCAACTTCCCGGGGTCGTAACGTTTGCATACGATCTTCGTTTTAGAAACATGATAGCCCGTTGGAAAGGTATCACTGAGGATATTCATTTTGGGGATCAATCATGCCTTCGAATCTCATTGAGAATCTCTATCCCGAAAAACCTTCATTTAGGCCCTCAAAATGGCCCCAGAAGTTAAAAACTGTTAAAAATAGTAAATTACCAAAATTGCCATAAAATTGTTTTGAGACAATTGGAAAAGGTGGGTGGCCACCGATATCCACCTGGATCAAGTACAATGTTCTACTTTCGATGCTATCATGAATTTGGAACTGAAGTTCACATCATAGCTCAAATCAAGCCTAGTGGCTATAAGGTATACTAATCTCCCCACTAGCGACCTATAGAATAACTCATTAACCTCCTTAGAGTCAGTCTTGGTTGAAATCTTCAGCCCTTTGTTCATGGGTGTAGATTAGATTTTTCAATCTCTCATTTTGAACTTTTCAAGTAAACTCATGGCATGATTTGTTTTTGAAACAAAAATTCTATTTCCTATTTTCAAACTTCTACACCTAGGAAATAATGTAGGAGGCCTAGAATGGTCATGTTAAAATATTTACTCACATAAGATTTGATCTATTTAATATCACTTACCTCACTACCTGTAATAATGATGTAATCTACATAAATGACCAATGTAATGATATCATTACCAATTCTTTTGACATATATATTATAATTTGAAAGACTATGTTAGAACCTTTCTTCATCCAAGTACTTGTCAATATTAGTGTATCATGCCATGTGTGATTACTTTGGGCCATATAGAGCCTTTTGAAACTTACAAACAAGATGTTCCTTCCCTAGAACCTGAAAACCTTGTGGTTGATACAAGCAGACTTCTTCTTCTGGATCTTTATTGAGGAAGAGACTCTTTGCATCCATCTAATTGACCTTCCAACAAAAAACATAGTTACCAACTTAATGAGAACACTCCAATGTTCTCCTTCTGTTGTGAGTGGGAAATCCCTCTACGGACTAGCACTTAGGATTGTATTATGCATGCAGAAAAGACCTAAAGATTCCTACTTTCTATCGTCGTCTCAGACCTAATCCCCATTATTCTTAAGAAAATACGTAGTTAAGAAGATCAAGTGAGCATACCTTATTTTGGGCGTTTGATATCGATCCTTCTTCACGCTTGATCACTCTTTGATTGCATCTCTCCTCCCAAGGCTGACCTGTATTCACACAAGACAAACAAAGAACTCCACATGCATTGGATCTACAAATTAATGGGTTAGAGATTCAATCAATATGTATGCAATAAACCATGAAAACCAAATATGGTGGGACGGGAAAAGTACTTCTTTATTATTAACTTCAACAAATCAACTTACAATGATGAATCCAGCCACTAATCCACGAACCTGGTCCTGGGATCCTCTTCAACTGTCCTCCAACTTCTTTGCTCTATATTTCTCTTTGCACAAGGATGGCTAAAGGGTTGGGACAAAGGCAATGCGCAGTCGGGTATAGTTTCTTTACTATGATTCTCCTCTTCCAAATGGGACCCTAACCCTTCTTTCACTACTGCATTGAGCGCAAATAACAATGAAATATTACGACAGTTTAAAATTTCGTCGTATTTTTTTTGCTTGTTTTTATTTTTTTGGACTAAATATACCTTTTTTTTCGGGGTCCAAATGTTGGTCACTCTAGCGACCAACCTTCCAAGTTGGTCGTTTTAACAATGAAATTTGGTAGGTAGAGCGACCAACCCCCAGTTAGTCGCTATAGCGACCAACAATGGCACATGTGAGAATCAATGGTCATTTACGACAAATCAATCCTATATATATCTCGGTTACGACAAATTTGCTATAGTTGCGACAATCATTTTCTATAGTTGCGAAAATCATTCAGGTGTTCTGATGCAATGGTGTTCTGGTTTTTTATGAAATCTTGATTTCAATTCTCTTTCAAGAAGAGAAACATTGAATTGATCAGACTCTAGATAGCTGATATTTTGAAGGTTAGTACTTAAAAAAATTGTGTTTGATTTAGTAATTTGGTGCTATTGAACTATTTTATGGTTTATTTTCACTCCTTAAATCAAATTTTATGGTTTATTTTAACTCCTTAGAAAGATTTTATGGTTTATCCACTTTTGATAGAGTAAAAAGATTATTGATTCAGC
>ML777987.1:994269-1004422 GCA_009831015.1 Picea engelmannii | reverse complement strand
ATTGGGTTACCTCATTCCATCCCTCTCTTATCTTACCTACAGTTGCCCAACCATAATATCACCAATTCATGGATAGAATGAAGCATGTGCCTCTTATGTTAACTTTGAACAACCACAATGGCATCTACAATACATTTTAGAGGCCACATTTCTCATGGAAACTACCTTACTACATCCTTGTGTTAGCGCCAATTCTTTCAAGTCATGAGCGTCGAGCGGAGCACACAGAAGAAGTCCCTTTCGGGCTTAAAATCAAGTGAGCGGGAATTTTTTTTTCAATGGCAAGGATCCACAGATGGAGCAGATTGATGGTCATCAGGTAAGTTTGAGTCGCAGAGTTGCATGAGGTCTAGCGCATGAGCTCATCTCTTATGGCCAAAATCATGAAATGATGAGCCAATTTGGGCATTTCGGCTACCGGGACTTCAAAAGGACAAAGGGTTGCTCTCTTCCACTGTGTTTCGAAACCCTGAAATGTGAAATGTGAAATGCAAAAAGCGTCTGGGAGCCATTTCGGCATTTTGGCTACCGGGACTTCGAAGGACACAGGGTCTCTCTCTCTTCCACTACATTCTGAACCCCCGAAACGCGAAATGCGAAAAGCGCCCAGGAGGCATTTCGGCTACCGGGACTTCAAAGGACACGGGGTCTCTCACTTCCACTGGATTCTGAAACCCCTAAACATGAAATGCGAAAAGAGCCCGGGAGTCATTTCGGCATTTCATCTACTGGGACTTCAAAGGACACGGGGTCTCTCTCTTCCACCGCATTCCGAAACCCCAAAACGTGAAATGTGAAAAGCGCCCAGGAGTCATTTTGGCATTTCGGCTACCGGGACTTCAAAGGACACGGGGTCTCTCTTTATGTTTTCAGTCTCGGCCACCCTCCATGGAAAAAGAAGTTAATGAATATTGAGCAGGTGGTTGAGACCTCAGCTCAGGCCATGAATATAGGGCATGGAGGTTCTGACAGGCAGTCTACCCAAGATCGTCCTGTGTGCAGGTTTTCCTAAAAGAGCCATGTCGATCTGATGTCCTCGACTGATCAGAAGAACCTGCACATGCTAAGTTAGACTTTAATGTCTCATCCACCCTCTTGCTGCCAAGGGGGCGAATTTCTATGAGCATATATACTCATTTTTTTGTATTTTTGTAAGGATGTATGGTAGAGTAGAGCTCTCGACTGTAATGTTTTAATGAAGCACTGGTTTTCTTGGCTATGTATCTGTATATGAAATTTCCTTGTTTAATGTAAGTCATCTCTCGTTTTCATCTTGTTTCGATCTCATATTGAAAGAGTTCATGACTGAATGATTCACATGAATCGTCGTGACTGTGTTATGATAAAGGATTTATTATAGCGTTGTTATGTTCTTTTCGTGTTTTTGCTTTTGAATATAAGAGGTTCTTGTGTTCAAAGTTTTCTTCTACAGGTTGTTGGAAGCCCGATGCCTAGAGAAGCCCTTCACATTTCCTTACATAAGTCTTCCTCCTACTCGCCCTTATTACAACTTACTGCCTGAAATTGAATCAAGGCCTCATCTGCTTGTGCATGTCTGGCCTAGTTTCTGAGTTAGAACGATATTGTTCCGAGTTTACTTCCATCCATCACCCTTTATCAACAAATCATGACATTTAAACTGATGAGCCTTGGGCTTACTCCTGCCACAATCCAGGAGTGACTTTTGTCGCCAACATTTCTGGCGTCGTTGTCGGGGACGAAGTTGAAAATTTTCCCTGGGATTGAACGACATCGAGCCTCTAATTCTGAAGGTGCATCAAGCATCAGAGCCCTACGAGATTGCTACTGTGCACCTGGAGACTCCATTGTGACAACTCCACTATGGTGAACCTATTGTTTTAGTCGTGGCTTCCAGAGGTAGACACACGCACTCCCATCCATAGCGAAGCTGATCCGGAGGTGATTTTTAGAAAATGAAAGGCCTCTGAAGGAGAAACTTCCACCGCTGAACCAGGTAATTTGCCATCTCCTTCTGTAGAAACTCCATTTTCTTCTTCTCAGCTTCCTAACAGACCTTTTTCTAAAGTTTCCCATTTCCTGAATTTCGGAAGTGCTCCTGTTGAGTTTTCCCCTCTTGGTCTGGGATTGGAGGGAGAAATACTTGTCACTCCCCTCTCCCCTGAAGTTGTACCTTGTCATAGGCCCTGGACCATAGAATATTTCCCCACCCCTAGATTTACCACTCCTCCTCTTGTTACTGTTGTTGCTACTACATAGAGAGAAGAATTTGTTGACTCAATCCCTTTAGCCTTCTCTCTGAATCCCCCATTGTTTCCCCTTCCACCTAGAAGCTCATTTCCAGTATCCCCTATTCGAGCTCCTTCTCCTCTGAGTTCTCCTCCACCTAATATTCCTATGGCAGGAGAAAATCCCCCCATGACCAGAATGGAGGCTATAATAGCTGCTAGGTATGCTCCCCTTATGTTACCTCAGCCTCTCAATGCCCTTTTAGAAAATGGCTACCTTAAGCAGCTGCCCAAGTTTACAAGCGAAGGGGACATAGCTACAGAAGAACACATTGAATCCTTTTACAGTTTTACGGATGATCATGTTGTCATGCATGCAGACGTATGGATGAGGATTTTCATCCATAGCCTTGAAGGCGAGGCTAGAAAGTGGTTTAGGGCCCTGCCTCCTGGATCTATCGATGGGATTGAGGCTTTGGATAATGCCTTTTTGAGACAGTGGGAAGACAAAAAGGACTTCATGTATTACATGACAGAGTTCGGGTCTTTGAAGAGAAAGGAAGGAGAGTCTGTCTCTGATTTCTCCAAGAGATTCAATAAAATGTACAATAAGATCCCCACTGAAATAAATCCCTCAGAATCCTCTGCTAATATCACTTATGCTAGTTCTTTTGATCCTGATTTTTACCTTCTGTTGAGGGAAAGGAGAGCCACTACTCTAGCTCACATGCAGGATGTAGCCATGGAAGTAGAATCTAACATATTGGTTGTTGACTGACTCGGGAATAAGGCTGATAGAGACATATCCAGGAAGAGACTTGAATCCTCCCCATCCAATTCCTCTCCCCTTCCCCTTCATATGGATGAAGTAACTAAAGTACTAAAGTCACTTTCGGCTAGAATGGAAAGGTGGGAGTTGGAAGGGAAGCCCACGTACAGAAATCTCCAAAATACTGATAACAGAGGCTTCAGGAGACCTTGCAATAATGTGCCACAAGATTTTCCAAGGGAACAAAGGAGCAAAGACAGAGATGATCAGAGGATTCAAACCCCTCTCCAAAATATCCTAGTTGCTCATGAGGAAGGAGAAGAGACAGATGAGCTCGACCCCGAAATTCACTGTATTGAAGACACTTCCCCTTTTCCCCATTTGACTCAATCTGCATATGAAGGATCCCTTATGAACGTTCAAGTCAATGACTTGGGTAAAGGGGAAAAGTCCGAAAACACTCCTAACAGATATCATCTCAGGTCAAATAAGAAAGAAGGAAATTTTGATATCCATGATCAGCCCCTCATAGCGAAAAAACCTGCTAAACCTGCTACAATCACTACTAAAGAAAAGAAAACTCGGAATACTTCGCCAACAGCCAAAGAACTTGTCTCTAAGGTAAGGGAAGATCCTAAGCCTTTTCCCTCCTTTAGTTTTGAGCATGAAATTAAAAATATTAGAATTCTCGTACCCCTCTCAGAGCTAGTTAAAAATGAATATTTCAAAAGGTCCCTCTCCAAGCTACTATAATCTGATTCCCCCCAGCTTTCTACAGACTCAGTGAATCTTCAAGATGAAAATCAAGAAGTCGTCCTAGGCCCCATGGTAGAAGACAGAGATGATTCATCCCTTCCCTTCTACACATCCCTGAACATACATGATAAGGTGCTACATAATTGCCTCATGGATTCAGGAGCTTCCCATAACCTTATGCCCAAAATAGTCATGGAAGAATTGGGACTGGAAGTGACAAAGGCTTATCACGATTTGTATTCTTTTGATTCAAGGAGGGTGAAATTCCTTGGAGTCATCAAAGACTTGGTGGTCTCTTTATTTCAGCTGCCATTGAAGAGTGTGGTCATGGACATTGTAGTAGTTGATGTTCCCGCCAAGTTCGGCATGTTGTTGTCAAGATCTTGGATTAAAAAAATTGGAGGAACATTACATATGGATCTCACATATGCCACCATTCCAGTCTTTGGAGGGGAACACAGGAGGTTGTACAGAGAATCTCATCTGGCCTACATTGTTAGTGACGAAGTAGACCCCACCAATCATCCTATCTTTGCACTTGACACTGATTTAGGGTCTAGTTTATTGCAGATCACTGAGACTCCTGAAGCCCCTTTTCAAATCAGAAAGCAACCCATATTTAATCACGAGATACCTCCTCCAACCACCTCTATTTGGAAAATGTTCTTCAACGGAACTTCTTCTAGCGAAGGCGCTGGCGCTGGAGTGGTTTTTGTGTCACCTTGTTAGGAAACCATATCTTTGTCATACAAGCTGGAATTTGAAGCTACCAATAATGTGGCAGAATATGAAGCTCGTGTTCTGGGTATTAGGGTTGCAAAAGAAAGGGGAATTGAGGAGGTAGCAGTGTTCGGAGATGCTGAGTTAATAATCCAGCAAGTCAGGAATGTTTATCGGGCTAAGCATCCTCAGCTCAGGGGTTATAGAAATGAGGTGTGGGACCTGATTGATAATTTCTTCTCGGCTTTCAACATTTCTTTTATTCCAAGAGGGGAAAATACTTTGGCCGATTCCTTAGCTATCTCAGCTAGTTTGTTCAATATCCCTCCACCGCCTAAGATCAAATATGGGGTCGAGATAAGATATAGGCCATCCATTTTGGAAAATATCAAGCATTGGAAGGTATTCGAAGACGATCTTGAAATCGAAAAATTTCTTCAGTCCATCAATGAATTTTTTGCATTGCACATTGATCAGGATCCTGATCTTGAGAGTCACCCTCACCCTGAGGTATTTTTAAATAAAATTGCTAACCACCATATTATTCATTTTCCTAGCAATCACATTCCGAAGGGACTAGTCCCTTTAGAAAGATTTTTCGATGGGAATGATGTGGCAGTAAAGGGTAGGGTTTCAAGTGGAGATGTTGATACAGCAGAGTGCAATATCGGCACACAAGAGGAGCCTAAGTTTGTCAAGTTGTCAAGCGGTTTGACCAAAGAACAGAGGGCCGAATACACCAAGTTATTAAGAGAAATTGTTGATGTGTTTGCATGAACCTATGAAGACCTCAAGACATATGACACAGTGGTCATTGAACACAAGATCTCGCTGAAGGGAGAAGCTAAGCCATTTAGGCAGAAGCTAAGATAGATAAATCCCATGGTGTTGTCTGTCATGGAGAGAGAAGTGAAAAAGTTGTTAGATGCCCAAATCATTGTCCCCTTGAGATATTCTGAGTGGGTAGCCAATTTGGTCCCGGTGAGGAAGAAAAGTGGAGAAATTAGGCTCTGCATCGATTTCAGGAACCTGAATAGGAGCTCAAAGAAAGACAATTATTCCTTGCCCAACATGGAACACATATTGTAGAGGGTAACTGGTGCATCTAGGATATCCATGATTGACGGTTTTTCTGGCTATAATCAGATATCAGTCATGCCTGAGGACAGAGAAAAAATAGCCTTCACCACTCCTTGGGGCACATTCATGTATGCCAAAATGCCTTTTGGATTAATGAATGCAAGAGAAACATTTCAGCGAGCCATGGACATAGCCTTCATCGGGGAGAAAGATCAGTTTGTGGTGATCTATCGGAGGTTTGGCCTTTCCTTAAATCCCAAGAAATATTTGTCTGCTACGAAGGAGGGGAAGCTGTTAGGCCATATAGTATCAGCAGAGGGAGTGAGAATTGATCCCAGCAGTGTAGAGGCAATTCAGAGCATGTCACTTCCCAGGTCTAGAAAGGAAGTTCAAGCTTTTTTAGGGAAGATTAACTTTCTGAGGAGTTTCGTCTCAAATTTTGTTGAGTTGGTGAAACACATCATAGCCATGCTCAGAAAGGGAAAAGAAGTAAAATGGATTGTTGAACCCAGGGACCTTTTGTCTAAATAAAAAGGGCATTGACTGAGGCACTTGTGTTGATCAGTCCTAATTATTCCAAGGATTTGCTAATTTTTTCTTTTGCTTCTTTTGATACAGTAGCAGCGGTCTTATTGCAGAAAAATGAGGAAGGGTGAGAGCAACCCATTTCCTTCTTCAATAAGGCATTAAGAGATGCATAAATCAGGTATGAGATCATGGAGAAGCAGGCCTATGCCTTGGTGAAATCTCTCAAATCTTTCAGAGTCTATGTCTTGCACTCAAGAGTGACTACATACGTTCCTTCAACCTCTGTGAAGGAAATCCTTATACAGCCTGACATAGATGGGAGAAGAGGTAAATGGATTACCAAGATCCTTGAGTTTGACCTAGAGATAAAGCCCACCAAATTGGTTAAAGGGCAGGGTTTAGCCAAGCTGTTGGTTGAATCCAATTGCAAGGCTTTAGCGGTTAGCTTCATCAACGCTTGCTCAAGAAATCAGCAAGCTGAGTCGTCCAGCAAAATATCTCAGGTTGGTTTATCACTAGTAGAATGCACCTGGTACAGAGACATTTTGTACTTTCTACAAGAGTTGAAGCCTCCTGATGGAATGGGAAAAATCAAGGCAAGATCTCTAAAGCTCAAGGCGGTCAGATATTGCCTTATTGACCAAGTCTTGTACTGGAGAGACACTCTTGGGGTGTTTCTAAGGTGTCTGAACCCACAGGAGGCCCAGAAAGTGATGTTTGATTTCCATAGTGGCCTTTGTGGAGGGCATCATTTCTGGAAGACGACAGCTCACAAAATTCTCAGGGCTAGGTACTATTGGCCCACCTTATTCACCGATGTCTGTAGAGAAGTTAGAGCTTGCATCAAATTCCAAAGGTTCTCAGGAAAGCAGTAGCTCAAATATCTTCCACTAAATTCTGTAGTATCTTTAGCACCCTTTCAACAGTGGGGGTTGGACTTCATTGGATAAATTTATCCTCCTTCTAGTGGCCAGCACAGATGGATCCTAACTGCAACAGACTATTTCACCAAGTGGATTGAAGTTGCCCCCACCAGGAGTGCTTCACACAAGGTAATTATCAGCTTTCTGGAGGATATCATAGCCAGATTTGGTTGTCCCAGCAAAATTGTCACTGTTAATGTTGCTTCTTTCAAGGCTGAGCCTCTGGTTAAGTTCTGCGAGTAGTTCGAGATTTCACTAATTCACTCCACTCCCTATTATCCTCAAGGAAATGGACTAGCAGAATCTTCCAATAAAAGTCTAATCAAACTCATTAAAAGGTTATTGGAAGATAATAAGAGGGCCTTGGATTCAAAGCTCAAGTTCTCTCTATGGGTCGATTGAGTGACAACAAAGAAGTCCCTGGGCACCTCACCTTTTCAACTTGTTTATGGGACGGAGGTTGTTTTTCCCACTCAGCTCGCTTTACCTGTAGAGAAATTCTTTCAAGATCATGAAGGAGAGCCAGACCATATGGTCAGAAGAATTCATCAAGTGATGGAACTGCAACAGATCAGGGAGAAGGTGATGGACATAGCTCATAATCATCAGTAGAAGATTAAGCAATCTTTTGACAGGAAGGTCAGGAAGGAGGGATTCGAGCTGGGAGATTTGGTGCTTAAGTGGGATGCACCTAGGCAGGATAGGGGAAAACACAGCAAGTTTGATGCCCTCTGGATTGGGCCCTTGAAAATCTTTGAAGTATTCATAAATAACACGTATAGGTTACAGGATTTGGAGGGGGAAGAATTCTTTAGCGGCCCAGTAAATGGGCATTTCCTGAAGAAATGTTTTGTTTGAGCCTTAGACGGCTCCTTTGTTTTTGTAAATATTGTGTTTATTGTTTTTTCTGTTTATTTTCGGTTTAATAAATGACTCCATAGCCCAACCGAAGGCAAATGGAACTGCAGAAGGAGTTCTTAGAGCATCGCAGGGATGACTTTATCCCCCATGGAGCCTAATGTTAGTGCCAATTCTTGCAATTCATGAGAGCCGAACGCAGCACATAGAAGAAGTCCCTTTCGAGGTTAAAATCAAGTGAGCAGACATTTTGTTTTCAATGGCAAGGATCCACAAATGGAGCAAATCGACGGTCATCGGGTAAGTTTGATTTGCAGAGTTGCACGAGGTCTAGCGCATGAGCTCATATCTTATGGCCAAAATCACGACATGATGAGCCATTTCGGCATTTTGGCTACTGGAACTTCAAAAGGACAAAGGGTTTCTCTCCTCCACTGCATTTCAAAACCCCGAAACACGAAATGCGAAAAGCGCCCGGGAGCCATTTCAGCATTTCGGCTACCGGGACTTCGAAGGACACGGGATCTCTCTCTCTTCCACTGCATTTCGAAACCCCGAAACGCGAAATGCGAAAAGCACCCAGGAGCCATTTCAGCATTTCGGCTACTGGGACTTCAAAGGACATGGGGTCTCTCACTTCCACTGCATTCCAAAACCCGGAAACGCGAAATGTGAAAACCACCCGGGAGTCATTTCGACATTTCAGCTACCAGGACTTCAAAGGACATGGGGTCTCTCTCTTCCACTGCATTCTGAAACCCCAAAACGCGAAATGCGAAAAGAGCCCGGGAGTCATTTCGGCATTTCGGCTACTGGGAATTCAAAGGACATGGGGTCTCTCTTTATGTTTTTAGTCTCGGCCACCCTCCATGGAAAAATCAGTTAATGAATATTGAGCAGGTGGTTGAGACCTCATCTCATGCCATGAATGCAGGGCATGGAGGTTCTGGCAGGCAGTCTACCCAAGATCGTCATGTGTGCAGGTTTTCCTAAAAGAGCCATGTCGATCTGATGTCCTCGAATGATCAAAATAACATGTGCACGCTAAGTTAGACTTTAATGTCTCATCTACCCTCATGTTTCCAAGGGGGCGAATTGCTCTGAGCATATATACTCAATTTTTTGTATTTTTGTAAGGATGGATGGTAGAGTAGAGCTCCCGACTATAATGTTTTAATGAAGCACTGGTTTTCTTGGCTATGTATCTGTATATGAAATTTTATTGTTTAATGTAAGGCAGCTCTCTTTTTCATCTTGTTTCGATCTCATACTGAAAGAGTTCATGACTGAATGATTCACATGAATCGTCGTGATTGTGTTATGATAAAGGATTTATTATAGTGTTGTTATGTTCTTTTAGTGTTTTTTATTTTTAATATAAGAGGTTCTTGTGTTCAAATTTTTCTTCTACAGGTTGTTGGAAGCTCGATGCCTATAGCATCCCTTCATATTTCCTTACAGAAGTCTTCCTCCTACTTTCCCTTATTACAACTTACTGCCTGAAATTGAATCAAGGCCTCATCTGCTTGTGCATGCCCGGCCTAGTTTCTGAGTTAGAACGATATTGTTCTGAGTTTACTTCCATCCATCACCCTTTATCAGCAAATCGTGACATTTAAACTGATGGGCCTCAGGCTTACTCCTGATGCAATCCAGGAGTGACTTATGTCGCCAACACCTTGTACTTGAATTCTCTGATTATCAGATCTGATAGTTATTGTTTTATAATTTCAATGCAAAATTTTGTTTCATGCCACATTTATCATAGAATAACTATGCACTGAGAATCTCAACTATTACAATGCAACAGAAATAACAAGATCTAGAATTATTAACCATGCACAGTAGACACGAGAACACAAGAATTTATCCTAGGAAAACCAAAACCAAGCTTGGAAGAAAACCCAACAAAATTTCTTATAGAATAATCAATTCAAGAGTTTACAAGTTTATCACCATCAAAATAGACCAAGAGATATCAAAGAGTCACCTCCCCAGCCTAGCGCAACTCCCAAGAAGTAGCGCACAAGATAGAATACCAAKAACTTCAAGTTGCAGGGAATTTTACCCCAAATTTTACAAAACCCATTATACCCAAACTTAAAAGGGGATTAATTAATTTGTGAATGTTTCATTTGTGACGAAATTTTATTTTATTTATGAATGTTTCATTTGCTAATTTTTGCTCGATGTTTCATTTCCAAATATTTGCTAATTTGTATGTGTGAATGTTTCATTTGATAATATTTGCCAATATTCCATTAGTTCATATATTGTTTTTTCAATATTTCTTGCATGTACTAACATTCTTA
>ML777987.1:977580-987793 GCA_009831015.1 Picea engelmannii | reverse complement strand
TCCATATTTTTCCTATAAAACAAGGAGAGGTCTCCCCCCATTTCAATATCACTCTTTCATTCCTCTTTCTCTCATTTTCCCTCGTTGTGGATTTTTTCCCTAGGTTTGTCCCTTTACCAATGAAACCCTAGTTTCTTGAGGAGAACACTATTGCATCCATCTATAGCCAGAGGAAAGAGAAACTACAACCACACACTCGAGGAAATCAAAGAACCCTCTGAAGGAGAGGCCAATAGAAGATAAACACCCTCAAGATCTCTCCACCAGTGATATTGTGAAGTCTACCATTTGGGTAATGGATTCATTTATTCTTTGATCAAATAGTTTTTCTTGTCTTTTATTTTTTTGTTGCATTTTACTTCCATATATAGGAATAACATAGCTTAGAGAACAAATTAGTTCATTGAAATATAGGCTTTTTAGTTTTCTAATTCATTTGTCTGTAATCTTGTAGCAACCACAAGGTTTGCAAAGTTTCTCACTCTGTGTGTACATTTGCACCAATAGAGTGGTGACTCCACTAGGGATATGAGACAATCTCAAGATCCTTGATTGTGGATGTGTGGTAAATGAGCTTATTTGTTTTTTATGAGTTTTTTAGGTTTTTCTGACTTCTTTTAGCTTTATGTTGTGTTTGCAAGTGACAAGGGTTGGAAACCACAAAGGAATCCCACAGAGTTGAGCTCCCAGGTGCAGGAGACCCCTAGAGACCATCACACTTATTGGGGTCAACAAGTGCATTGACCAATGCATCAAAAAGGTTTGGTTCCTTTGTTTGTCAATGTAGGAAACATGGTACCTTTCGTCATGGGCCAACACACTTTTTGAGGTAACTTTTTATAGGGGTTAAAAAAATTATTTTTTCTAGTTTTTATCGCTTTCATGTGTCTACTAGGTTTATATTTAGGGAATGTGGATGATTAGTTAGATTTTAGTTTGTAGGTTTGGCTTAAAACCATTAAAAATCCAAAGGATTGAGGAACAAACCCCCCTATTGTTTTACTACCTTTCCTTCAAGAGTTTTTTTTAGGGTTTGACTCTTTGTTTGTTCTCTACAAATAGGTTGTAACTTTGCATTTCAATGGTTGTTTACATCTATAGGTTTCTTTTCTTGCAATTCATTTCATTTTAATTTGAAAAATCAAAAGAAACATAGGCATATAGATAGTTGCATTGCAATTTTTTTAATTGTCTGTGATAGTCATGGACCATTTCATTTTTTCTATAGATCCTGTGTGAATGGCATAAAAAAAAAAAAAAAAAAAACCCCAATATTGGTCACTTTAGCGACCAACCTGTCTGTCGATAGTATAGCCAATTGGTCGCAAACATCAATGTGTTAGTTTCTTTAGCGACCAACCTATTAGTTGCTAGAGAGACCAACGTGTTTGTCGCTAGTCAGTTAGTCGCTAGTGCGACTAACTGATCCTGCTTCTTTTGACCTTTTTAACTGATGGTTTGGTCTCTCTAGGGACTAATATTTGTTTTTCTAGCGACTCATAGTGGTTTATTGAATAAGTTTGCCAGGGTTGTTTTGGTCACTCTTGCGACTAATATTAGTCGTTTGACTGACTAATATTAGTCGTTTGACTGACTAATATTCGTCGTTCTAGCGACTCATAGTGGTTTATTGACTAAGTTTGCCAGGGTTGTTTTGGTCACTCTTGCGACTAATATTAGTCATTTGACCAACTAACATTCGTCGCTAGCCGAACTTTTCCCTATTGTGAATAGGATTCTTTTTCCAGTCGCTAGACCGGCGAAGATCCATGTGTGGTCGCTAGACTGACGAATTAATTCCAACGAAAAAAAAAATTAACTGGTTCGCAAAAACGACTCTATGCCGACGAAAATTTGTCTCTACTTCGTCGCAAAAACGTTCAAATTTAATAGTGTTTTATAGGCTAGAAGAAGCTAGGTATTTGGTAGAACCCTCGTCCATGCATGGCTGAAAGGTTTAGTTAACTCACCCAAAGATGTGTGTTCCGTTAACAACTTTCCTTTTTTCATGCTTTTGTAGGTACACGCGGGTTGTCTTGGGTCAGCTAGCGTGTACACGCGTGCAGTAATGGAGAAGGGCGCGTGGGCCTTTATAAAAGGTGTTTTTAAGAATATTTGTTCAGCAATGTTTTGGCAAAGAAAGAATCTGAGATGGTCTGATGCCAGGTAATCATGTCTAGTGCAAATTAGGGTTATAACAGATGCCCCCTAATGTGTGAGGTTAGAAGAGCATCTGATGGCTAAAATACATTAACAATATTCACCAATATGCCAAACAAGTGAGCCCAGGGACCATAAATCGGGAGGTGTTGTCTGCAAAAATAACAATTGTCTCACCGAGGCAGGCATACACATGCTTAGGATAAAATAAAATCATGGATATCAATCAAATACATTGTAGATCCATGTCATATAACTATATAAAAAGTGTAGCCGCGAACAATACACAGCGGAGCTACATCTTGAAATCAAAAAGATATATGTGTAGAGTATCCATCTTCTTAGAAGCTGCTAAGGCCTGATGGCTGGAGATGAGGTCTTCAGAGCTCGAGCAACAACTTCAAAATCTTCAAAACTCAGGTAGGAGTGTAATATGAGTGTACGACTTCACTACCCAGAGGTCTTCGACAGCTCGTTGGTCATGGACTAGAGAATATTGATGATCAGACTGAAGGCTTCATTGATTTCTAACAAAGACTTGATTGGACGTTCAGGATGGTCGGGCATGAGGGAAAGAGACAAAATGCAGAGGGGCCGACTCAGGCTTGGTAAAAACTTCCCTTGGACAACAGCACGACAAATGATGAGACTCAGGCAGCATGGCATTAACATAAGTTTACGAGGCAGGAGGCAACGCAAACTCTCCATATGTTTGGAAGAATAACCAAATGGAGGAGGACACAGCTCTATGTAGTGAGAACAGCTTCCTAAGGTCGTATTAAATCCTAGATTTTGATGAAAAAACAGACAGATGTGCTTTATCCAAGGGCAACTCATTATGCTGCCAATAAAGAAAATACTTTTCCCTTCCTCTTTTTGGGGTATATTTGATTTTTTTTTTCTTTTTCAATCATTTTGGAAAAAGAATAAAAGAATGTTACATTACAAAGGAGGAACGAGTGTTGCAAACATACAAGTTCAAGGAACAGGGAAAAGACTGATGTTCAGAGTAAGGACACTCAAGAAAAATCCTCCAGGGGCCAAAGGTGTCAAGACGCAGAGGCCAAGTGCTACAGGGATTGCATATAAGGCATGATTTAGATGGTTCAGTTGAGAGCAACATGGAGTCGGCATTAGGCCAAAGATGCAGGTATGCAAATGCGATTAATAAAACACACAATGGTAACATTCTTCGATGTGAGTTTAACGATCCCAGAGAAGGTAAGCTCGGCGGTTTTTCATATTTAGAGAGTCTAAAAAAATGTAAAAGGAGACTCCACTGGGGTACCTTTTTCGAAGGTAGTCTAGTCGGTTCGAAAAAGGGGTAAACTAGCACCGACAAGACGTCTATTCAAAACCATTTTAACGAGTGTGATAAAGACAAGATCACTCGGCCATTTTTTCATTTTTAAGGAGTCTGAAAAAATCTTAACTATGGACTCCGTCAGGAATGTTCTTCTGGACCATTTTGACAAGTGTGAAAGAATAAGGTCACTCGGCGATCTTTTCAATTTTAGAGAGTCTAAAAAGAGCTTAACTATGGACTTTGTGGGGGTTCCTTTTTCGTAAATTTAGTCCCTCGGGCCCGAAAAAGGGTTAAAATGATACCTGAGAGTACTCTTCTAGAGAACTGAAGTTCCTTAGAGTATACCTTTGTTCGTACAGTTGACCGTTCGAACCGAAAAATGGGTAAACTACCGTCGGATAGATGTGACTTCAAATTTCAGTGTAACGAGCGTGAAAGGCCACAAGATCGTTCGGCAATCTTTTCATGTTTAGAGGGTCTGAAAAGGGCTTAAAAGAAGACCCATTATGTCTTTTGGGAATCCCAAGGGTGAGGTCAAGAGTGAAAAGGAATCATGCAAATGAGGCTCAAACTCGTAATCAGGAAAAACAACAAGGACTCCTGAGCCTACGGTGATTAGAGACAACATGGACACCATGATGCAACCAAGATCTACCTAGGGCATCCATGTTCCGGTAAGCTCTACCACCAACTCGCGACACTTCTAAAGTAGCAATGATGGTTCTATGTCGTGACCTAATGGGATAGATCCTATGGCAAAGGGATAAAGACAACGAGATACAAAAGTCAGGGTGGAAACCTAACCTACATGCTCAAGTTGATCATCTGAGATTTTTCCACGGACCGTCAAAAGTTACCCAAAACTCCAAAAAAAAAGTCCTAATACGCAATCATACCCTTTCAATGTAACTCCTGAATCACTCTAAATGGTTTTTGGTTTAAAGAAAATGATAAGGGGGGCCAAAAAAGTGACAAAAAGAGGCCAAAAGTCTATAAATAGAAGTTGGCAGCTCATTATCACCATTGTTGATTTGGAAATTGACTCTGGAGCAAAAAACCCCCTTTGATAAAAGTGGTGATTCCGGGAGCTACAGTGGACGAAACGACCATTTGTCTGGACCAAGTAAGTATAAACTCTCTCCTCTTGCAATTTAAATATTTATTTATGCTTTGGGTTTCAAGTTTTGGGGGGGCATCGACCTTCAAAAGGTCGGACCTAGGTCCACGTGGGCTATCTTATGGCAGGCCGCGTGTACATTTGGGCAAAGTAAAAACTGCACGCGTGTACACACGATTGTCATCATTACAGCCCGCGTGGACCCCCTTATTGAATGAAAAAAAATAAAAAACAAGGGTTAACCCTCCTGAACTTGGTGTTTTGCAAGATGTATGTTCACTGGAGGGAAAGAGAGCATGAGGAGGTTAGTGAGTTGGTCGGGGAAGACCATAATTTTGTGGTTGCCTTAATGCAATGTGGGTTGCTCAAGTTCTTCTTATGTCCTTTTATGCGGGCACAACCTAGGCTACTAAATGCCTTGGTTGATTATTGGCATCCTGATGAAGAGGCCTTTATGTTAGAGGGGAAGTCACTAGTGCCCACGACAAAGGACATATATTTTTTGACTGGCCTCTCCAGGAGAGGGAAACTAGTCAACTTCCGTACATTTCCTTCAGGGCCTCATAACATATCAGAATTGATAGGACTTTATTGTGAGGTTGGTACAGACAGATTGAGCTCATAGGTGCCCATAAGAAAGATTATTGACTTATCCCTGCAAGCAATTGTGTTTCTTATTGGGAAAATGACTGGTTCTGCGGCTCTACATCAGGCATCCCATGCACAGATGAACTGTACAATCCAGTGCTTAAATGCACAAATATTTGACTGGATCACTACACTGCTAGATTGTATGAAGAGGCAGCTGACAGATTGTCGGTCGTGGACGTAGAGGAACTTCGAGTTCGGGACAATTATATGCTCTTTCTTCTTTGAAAGAGTTATGAGATTCAATCCTCGAGTGGTGGTACAAGGACATCAGGCCTCTCTTCCTGCGGTTTGTAGATGGGCAGTGTTACTTCCACGACAGGGTGGTGGAAGGACCAATGAGTCCTTTGATGATGATTTCTTCGCTTGGTTGTCGCGACAGATCCTAGTCATAGAGGATTACCCTTATGCAGGGATTGATTTCTCGAGAGATCCTGAGATACCAATACCTCCTGGTGAGGAGCGAGGAGAGATGGGTAAGTTTACATCATTGTTTTGTTGTTGTTTTCTTTTTGTGACACATATGTAATTTTTATGTTGTTTTTTTTATATATCATTTTATTTATACCAGAGTATTTGATGGATATTTGTCTGTTGTGTGCAAATGTGGGACCAGTGCAACCAGCAGCCTATGCGAGGAACAGGCGTTGTCCTCTGCTAGGGGACGCACCTGTCACCGCAGGGGGACCAACAACAGCAAGAGAGCTTCCAGCCGGGGAGGCTGAGAGGGTGTTGAGATGAGTCGAGCGAAAATTTACCTCGCTCACCCGCATAGCCCCTATGGTAGAGATTGAGGATTTGCCACCATCTATGCAGCCTCGTGTAGTGGGGGCACCACAGACGTGGGTCCGATTGTTTCAGCGTTTGGAAAACGTTGATGATCAATACAACAGGGCCCACAGGCTTTGACCTTAGTTAGACTTTTCACGTGTCGAGAGCACTACTTGTATATATTTTTTGAGGGCATAAGCCCCATGTCTCATTATTGGTCATACTTTTTAGGCGCTTGCGTCCACCTATGTACTCCAGTGATTATGATATTATATATGGATTTTTATGCCTTTTTGTGTCTTATGGATCATTTTTGCCTTTAAAAATGTATTTACATGTTTATGTGTATATCCTTTCATATGTGTGTGAGATTCCAATCTAAAATTTGATTAGCTAGAGTATCTGTAATTTGGTTTAATCTCCTATGAACATGAAAATATGTAATATAATCAAAGCTTCATTCTAAGAGACATACCCTAAGGAATCGTCGATGTAAAGTCAGATCATGAACACGGTAGACTCTATTTAACTACGACACAACCAGCTGAGTGTCTAAATAGACCCGGAGATGAGAGATACCAAATGATAGGGTGTCACGAAGAAACTCAATAACTGCATTGTACTTGGCAACATTGTTTGTGGTGTCACCTAAGCATATACCTCCGGAAGATAATAACTGGCCTCAAGGTGTAAAAATTACCCAAGCTGTGGAGGCAAGCCTCCGATTGTGCAGCTAGAACTATCTGCGTACCCAATGAACACCTAAGATTCAATTGACATATGCCATAGTGACGAAAGATAACATCAAAAACGACACATCCATAATACTAAAAGAAACTAGAAAGTAATAGCACAAAGACTATACATATGTTACAAAAAGTTACCCATGGTGACCTGCCTATGAGTAATACTTCTTGAGGTAGAGCCCATTTCTAGGCTCTGCCAAAGTATTCCCTTCAAATTCAACCAAATGATAAGTGCCCTTTTTTAGAACCTCTTTTATGATGAAAGGTCTGAACCACATGGGTTTGAATTTTCCTACCCCCAAGGGGTCCTTATCTTGGTCATAGACCAGGACAAGGTCGCCTTCAAAGAAAATATGAGGACGAATAGACCTATCATACTAACACTTGACTTTATGTTTGTGAGCCTCATTGGCCAGGGCCGCATCACGATGTTTCTCATTGAGCCGCTCAAGGTATAATAATTGTTCTTCAAGTGGAGAAGTATCTGGCAATAATTGTACTGCCAACTTTAGGGACGGGATTTGACATTCGATAGGAAAGACTACTTCCAACATGTAAACGAGTTGAAAAGGTGAGAAACCAGTTGCAGTCTTAACAGACATGTAGTAATCCCATAATGTCGAGTATAACATCAAATGCCAATTTGACTTGGCTGAGTTTATCGTTCGTTGTAGGATGGTCTTAAGAGATTTATTTACATCTTACACCTGACCATTTGCTTGGGGGTAGTAGGGTGACGAATGTTCTTGCTGCAACCCAAGATTTGATGTTAACTCGGTCATCATCTGGTTCTGAAAGTGACTGCCATGGTCAGTGAATATATCCCTCAGGATGTTGAACCTTTCCATTATCTAGTTGAATAAAAAGAGAGTCGCAGTCTCTCCATCATCTTTAAACGTTAGCATATCTTCAACCCACTTCGTGAAGTAGTCTACGGCTACAATGATATAATAGTGCCCCCTTTTTGAAGGAGTGTTGCATGTAGTGTAATCAATCCCCCACTTGGTGAAGGGACCAACTGTGATGACAGGAAACATGGGAGCGGGATGTGCCCTCATCTTCCGAGAGAAGATCTGGCATGGGTGGCACTTCTTGACCGATTTGATACAATCTTTGATTAGTGTCGGCTAGAAGTAACCTGCTCGTAAAATATTTTGGGTTGTTTCCAACCCAGACAAATGACCGCCACAGTCTCCGATATGGCAATCGTTAAGCACGATAATTTCTTATTCGTGAGTGAGACATCGGCACAGGACACAGTCTACACCTCTACGATACAACGTATCATCGAGTATGAGATAATTCTTAGCCTAATGGAATATATGTCGATGCTCATCACGAGAAGCAGAGGTGGGGCACTTCAAAGTCTGGAGATAGATAAGTATATCTCCATACCATGGATCTGAAGATGTGATCAAAAACATATCTCCTCTGATAGGCGACTCTTCAAGCACAACATCACCTGACTCAACCGGAAGTTCTGAAATAAGTTCTGCGAAGACCAGTGACTTTTTGGATTTTTCTGAAATGAAATCTAAGTCAAAGTCCTAGAGGACTACTATCCATCTACTGATCTTTTCTCCTATTACCCGTCGTGTCAACATGTATTGAAATGGATCCACGACAACAATGACGGTGGTCTAGCGAAACAGAACATAATGACGGAACCATTGAACAGCATGGACTGCTGCCAATGCAAGTTTTTCAATATGAGAATAATTGAGTTCCGGTCCTATGAGACCTCGGCTCAGGTAATAGATCACATATTCTGAGAACAAGTCATATTCCTGAACTAAGACCATGTCGATGGTTGACTCTGTTGTAGCTAGGTATAATAAGAAATATTTGTTATAGTTAGGTGGTCGAAGCAGAGGGGAAGTTGTGAGGGCATGTTTCAACGCTTCGAAACAGCGTTGAGGGGCATCGTCCCAATAAAAAGGAACATCTTTCTTCATTAAGCGCATAAATCCCTTTGTGATCTCGGCATAGTTGGAAATGAAACATCTTAAAAAATTTGCCTTGCCCTGTAGACTCTAAAGTTGAAGGATTGTGTGTGGGGGAGGCAACTGAATTATTGCCTCAACATTGAGAGGATCGACCATGATCCCTGTTGTTGACACTATGAAACCTAAAAAACATCCTGATGCTATGCAAAAGATGTACTTGTTTGGATTCAATCGAATCCGGAAGTAGCGACAATGCTCAAAGATAAGTTGGAGATGTGTGGGATGATCCGTTCTCTTGTGAGATCGAGATGCTAAATCATCTAAATAGGCCTCGACTATATGCTTGAGGTCATGGAAAGAAAAAGACATGGCCCGCTGAAAGGTCGCACCAGCATTTTTGAGACCAAAGGGAATTTTACGATACGTGAATGTACCCCATGGACAAATGAAAGTCATTTTGTGTTGGTCCTTGGGTTTTTGTATTTCCATGAAAGAGAAGGCCTCGCAACTAGCAAATTCATCAATTATCTGGTCGATGAATGGTATGGGAAAATTATCTTTTGGGCAGGCCTCGTTCAAATCACGGAATTCTATACATACACGAATCTTGCCTTGTTTCTTATTGACCGGCATAGGATTTGACACCCATTGGGTCAAATGGATAGGATAGATAAAACCGGATTTTAGCAGTTTCTCAACTTCCACCTTAATGGTTGTTTCTTTCCTGGGATTAACTAGATGAAGCTTCTGTCGAACAGGCTTGGCATCTGGATAAGTTGTGATTTCATGTTCGACTATTTTTGGATCGATGCCTGCCATTTCCTCGTAAGACCAGGCAAAAATGTCGCGAAATTATTTAAATAGATCTATGTAGATTTGAATCTCTCTGGGGGAGCATTCAGCTCCAACAAAAACATTCTCCACGATGCTAGGGGTTCGGGAGATATTTATCGGTATGGTTTCAGCAATGGTTTCCATATTACCCTCAGCATAGACCTCGTGTGTAGCTAAGGGATTAATAGGACAAGACCTATCTCCAGTCATAGTCAAGGTGAATTCTCTGGCTTCGATTCTTCTTAACACTGGGAGGAAGAATGATCTGTGATGAAGATCATCCCAGTGTTTGTCCGGACTACTCATTGCTTCAATTACTACTTCGTCAGAGGGCAATACTAAGTCTAACGAATCAGTGTCAACGAGAGAACCTTGAGCCCAAATAGGCTCTAGAAGCGGATCTAACTCTTGTGTGGGAGTTGGATCTGTGTTGACTGAATCTTGCTGGACTAAAGAGTATGCTACTTCAGCTGCGGACAAGGGCATGGACATGCTCGGGTGCCCTGTGTTGGAAAACTGAGAGGGGCGGGGGGTGAATCAGTTGTTACTGAGCTTAAACAATTATGCTTCCTTTTAAAAACTCTTTGCAGAAACACTGAATGATGATCACAATAATGCAGAGAAATAAACACAGGCACATTCAGCATCAGTCACATATATGAGAAACACAGAGACAGATATTTTC
>ML777987.1:938447-969639 GCA_009831015.1 Picea engelmannii | reverse complement strand
TCCTCCCTAGCACCTCCCACCCACCCTGAAATATAAATATTTTCTTTTGAAACTTATTACAGTGATATAATGATTAACAGTGGCTTACCCGACTTATCACTATTCTGTTGCATCTCGTTGCTCTTTCTGCCACACTGCCTTTCTGCACATATCACTTGCGTTGTCTGGTCTTCTGCTTTTTATGCTCAGTGCGCCATCTCCATTCTCTACACATTTTATCTTCTGTGTTATTCAGCTGCTGCACTCTAATCCTTCTTCACACCTGAATCGCCTTTACAAGCAACAATCACGACAACCTCCAATAGCGATAGCAACAACAACCATATCTCTTCTCCGTACTATGTATTTATAGATTATGTGCACTTTGTGCATGCAATGTTCTCCATTCCTCTGCATGCTTCAACCGCACCAATCTTCTCCACCTGTCGAGTGCTCTGTGAGATCAACATGTTATCTCTTCAGCTTCTCTGGCTGAAACCATCAGTGGTTTCTGGCAGTTTCACTGTTGCATGCAACAGTAGCCTTGCGATCAATACTTGATCCAATGGTTCATATCAAATCATGATTTCATATATCGCGACTTCAGTGCTCTCGGCGTTCATAGTTTTAGTCACTTACAAATCCTGTGACCAAGGGCTGTGACCACAGCCTTATGTCTCTCTATCGGGGTTTCGGCGTTTTCAGTGTCGAGATGCACATGTACTCGGAACCCCCGATTCTCTGATCCCCGATGTGATCCTTTCCCAAGCCTTAGCCCCTTTCGGCTACACAATGGTCCATGTGACCTGCGATCACGTGACCACCACCATACCTCTCTAAAATGTGCGCTAGCCCTCCTGGATAGAACATGATCCATATGACCTGTCTCCGTGTGACCTTGGTCATATCACTCCATCGGAGTTTCGGCACTTACGATGACATAATGTTTATGGCCATGGAATTCGTGATTTCCTGATTCGCGATGCGCTTCAGCCCTCCTGGATGACCCTGGTTCACGTGACCGTTACCCGTGACCGCATCCTTATCTCTGACAGTTGTCCTCCACTACGCCATCATCCTCCTTCGTTGTTGTGCTGACATCTAGCCCCTACTCATCGGGGTTTCGCGGATCGCGATTCTGAATTGCGCAAAACTCTTGTCAACGGGATCCTCGATTTCCCGATGATCAAAATGCCGACGGCACCTTGATCTTCGACACTTGTCCTTCAGATGGACGGTCCCGATCCCTCCGGGATTTCGAGACTTTCGATGTCAAGTGACTTTGTCATTTCAAAGTCCCGATCGTCGATGCCTCTGCTGACGTCACACGTGGTTTGACATGTGTTAGATCATGCCACGTGTCACTCTGATTCATGACTTACATGTGCCTGAAGTGTTGAATTTGCCTGACACCTATCATTCCTTTGTTGTGCCACGTGTCCCTAGCTGACGTGGTCTGCTGTCGTGAGTTGAATCAACGGTCTGGATCACATGTTGCTTTAATGGCTACGATCAAATCGCGAAATCGCATATCGCGATTTCAGAGTTTTCGATGTCAAGTGAATTGGACATTATAAAATCTCGATCCCCAATTCTCCGATGAAGAAAATCAACGGTCCATATCTCATGTTTGCTTTAACGGCTAAGATCAAATCGTGAAATCGCATATCGCGATTTCGGAGTTTTCGTTGTAATTGTGCACGAGACTCGTGAAACTCCGATTCTCGATTCTCTGATGAAGCCTCTCCTCTTGTTCATGGGAACTTATCCTCCATGCAACTTCCGCAGATCCAACGGCTGTCGACAACTCTGCACCAAATCTAACGGCTCTCGCTGCGTGCACTCACTACTTTCGATCATTCACCTCTCTGAACTTGTCTTATGTTTTCCTGTCATCTTTAATGTTGTACTTGCCATCAATGACAAGCTTACACTGCCTGTGCAACATGCCAACAATATTTTGTACATTCTTCCTGTTAAACATTTGCCAACACCTTGTCCCATCCATCATGGCCGAAGGGGAAGGAAGTATCCACGTATCATTGAAGTAAGTCGTGCAAAACGACGAAACTTGGAAAATATCAACCTTATGGTGGTCAGATATGAACTTGGCATCACCTTGAGGGGGCGGGTAATCGAAGGTACCCATCAAAGATGGGCACAAACCAACCCCTACGTTGACTATGTCTGGTTGAGGATTATCAATCATCGGGACCATGGACACCCCCAATGAAGGGTCAGGTCTAGAGAAAGACAATTGATCAATGGTCACAATCCGGTCCTCGTGTGGAAACAAAAAGACCCAGAAAACTGTAGCAACCATTGTTTTCATGGCATAAGTCCAACTCCTTCCTAACAAGAGATTGTAGTCGAGGAATGCATCGACTACCTCTACCTCGACGCACATGGTCTTCCCTCCTAACTGCACAGGGAAAGAGGGAATAATACCATGTGGTTGGAACGACTGACCGTCGAAAGCAGTGAGAAGAGTAGGTGATGGAAACAAAATGGGTTGGCCAATGGCCTTCCAACATGCCAACGACATAATGCATGTCGAGGCACCCTCATCAACCACCGTGCGGAAAATATTTCGATTAAAATTTTTCGTGGGGTGAGCCACTACTATCTGAAATGCTACATGGTAAGGCAGACAAGGTTTTAAGTCGCTTGTATCCAGCATGATGGTACCCGGATTATAAGTCTCGGTAGATCCTAAAGTGGTTAACAAAGATTTCCTCTGGGAAGGGCAGCTTTGGAGGACCTCCAAAGCTGACATTGCACAAGGGGTTTGAGACAAATCCTCCACCACAGAATAGTTATGGGCGGCCCTTGCGTTTGGGTTGTGAGAATCTTTTTTGAACGCAAATTTTGGGATGCGTGTCATTGTTTTGCCTAAAGTATTCTCAATTTGTAGAGGAAGAGATGGGAGTTCAGCTTCTTTTCCCTTCTCAGAAGTGCTTGGTTTACTGTAGTCATGCACTCTAGTCGATATAAAAGCATCACCATTCATCATATACACATTTGCGGATGCGGGATTGTTCGAAGACAGAGAGGGTCCTTGACTGCCCCCTTCCACGCTTGTAGAGGCTTGGGTTAGGTTTTGCCCATGCTGAAATGGATTGGTTAACACAGCAGGTTGTTGTTGTGTCACAAACTTTTGGGCCTCTACAAGCCGAGGACATTGGTGGGTCGGGTGGTCTTCCGCGCACAAGTTACACAGATACCTCACCTTTTGTTTCTCAGTGTTTCCCCCGCCATCATTATTAGTGGGTTTCTTATCCCCCTTACCCTTCTTTCGTTGTTTTTTCTTTCCTTCAGGTTGTTGGGTGGCCTTTGGATTTGTCGATTTCACTATGTGTACATCCAATGTTTTAGTAGGGGGAGCATCCAAAATAGTAGTTTGGTTGGCCATTGTGTGTTGTATAGACAATTGTTGCAATTGTTTGGTCAGTTGCTCGGCGGGCTTTGTTTGTGCTAAACCAACAATACCACCGTCATGTGGTCCAGCTCTCTGTCTAGTTTTATCAAGTATTGAGCGTGGCGCATCTAGAAAGATCTCGTATAATAAACCGGATTGAGAATAGATTAGCTCAAGCTGTTGAGCTCTCATGATGGTGTCTTCTTCAGAAAACACTCATGACGTCGGAATGTCTTTGGATAATTGTGGAACCAAAGACTTAAGGAACCACTCGAGTAGGAATGTTGGTGGGACTGGCACCTTAATTAAACTCTTTCGGCGTCTCCATTCTCGGATGTGATCAGAGATATGTTCCACTTTTATCTGTGCCAAATTGGCCAGCAATTATGTGTCAGCGTCGTATCTCACAGGTAATTGGAAATGGTTTAGGAAAGCCATTGCTAATTCGCCGAAGTAAGAGTATCTTGAGTGGTCGAGCTCAATGTACCATTTTGTGGCACTCCCAATGAGAGTACATTGAAACAATCGCAATGGTACGGAGTCGTCTTTCAGCGAGTTAGATGAGCACCAAATATGGAAGGTGGTCACATGATCTCTTGGATATTCGTTAGGCTTGGCTTCGAACTTTGGTATGTCTGAAGGCAATTTCGTCGACATAGGGGGCCAACACGGATCGTGATAGATAGGGTCCTTCAACAACCTTGTCAAGTCTGTCAAATGAAAGGTTTCCAGGAAAGGTAGTTTGGGTTTTTGGTGATAACCTGTGAAAAAGGGACCTGGAGTTTGACTGGCACCAGGTTGCCAGGAAAATTTTGGTTGTTGGCTTGGGTTCTGGTAAAAACCATGGCCATGAATAGCATACAGATTCTGCGTGTGACGAGACATCATAAACTGATTCCCAAAATAGGACGTAGATGGTTGGGCATGCATTATATTTGAAGGACTTTGGGAAGGGTTTCCCCATGCCAATCCTGTGGGGATAGGCATAGTACCTTGTTTGGGGTTCCATTGGTTGTGAAAATAATTTCCCCAGATCGGCATTCCTGATGAGGGAACGGATCCCTGCCAAGAATTCCAAGGCCCTGATGTGGAAGAAGTTCCTGGGTTTGCCCCCTGTGCAGGAATAGTACCCTGCATAGGAATAGGTTGTCTAAAACTGGGATTGCCCCCTGTCAGGAAAGTAGTTGACGAGAAGGTGTTGTTACCAAACGCATCGAACAAATAAAACTGTGTCGAACCTACTGGCATATTATGCGAAGGTGGTCCTTGACTCCCTGCTCCAAATAAACTATGGTGTGCAGGTGGCCCGGCGGATGGTTGGTGAGTGACACCAAGTGAAGGGCACAAAGGAGGTATATGAACTCCCCCATAATGGAAAGTGTTAAAAGGAGCTGAAGTTCCCCCCATGTGGCCTTGCAGAGGAGCGTTGGAGATCCCTTCCCCCAGACCTAAAGTCTATGAATTGGAGTAGGAAAGTACAGGACTTGTACCTGAGCTAGGCATCCCGTATGAGAACGGAGGGCATGTCGCATGTTGTCGCAAGAGTTGGTTCTAGGTTGTAATAGAACCAAGCCTTAGCACATTTTAAATGAAAAAATAATTTATCACTCAGAACTTGATTTGGGTTGTGTGTAGTTAAATTATGAGATAACCACGAACCACTTTTGATTGGAAGCTGCCCCCCCCAACCTGAGAGGGATCTCTCGAATATATGTCACGATAGGATATCCAATAAGCTTAACAATGGGCAGATCTATGGGTAATAGAAAGTTTTGAGGTTTTTAGGGTTGATGGGTTGGACCGGGAGGTAGTCCATTGGGCATGGAGTCAAATGATCAAGAAAATAGCAAGAGTGTTTCGGCAATTGAAATCCATGGAACAGAGGCGAGATAGAATCTAATTACAGAGGAAGGGATTTATAAAAAGTATGGAAGCAGAATAAAGAGAAAACATATCAAAATGCAAGGAGCACTTAGCAATGAGTGAGTTCCAAGCATAAATCAGTGGAAAGAGATAGTTGGGACAGAGCACCTAGCAAGGATGAATTCTGAACCTTCATATCTCTGCAAGAAACAACCTATAACCTATCCAGCAACAGAGCATATAACAGACGATGAATTCTATTACAAAACAGTTACAAATCAAGAAGAAAAGATAGATGAAGTGATATTGAAACTAAGAAAATGGACAAACTCTGCAAGCAACATCACAAGAATCTCTGCTATGGATAAAACATGCTTCTGCAATCTTGTATTAAATTGAAAATGAAAGATACAACCCAAGAGTACTACTCATGTCTCCCCCTTTTACTTTTACAAATATGCCTCATATATGTCTTGAGGTCGAAATCCTCTCTAATCTAAAAGATAACAATAGTTACAACCAATTCTTGAAACTTTCTACCATAGAAAATGGGCCAAACTGTTGAACAATAGGGCTGCGGTTATGGATATGTATCTCTTAAATCGAAATAGTTGTGTATAAACTAAAAGATTCTTTTGATATTCGATGTGTTAGGCACAAAAACCTCTAACCATTTCTCAAACTGATCCTCCAGTCGCTCAGAATCATCATTTGAAAATGATGACTCAGCACAGTAAAAAACGCCACATTTCTGAAAAAGAACCTCATATTGTGGGGGACTTTTGACTCCCTTCCCAAGCTCCAAATGAAATTATTAAGAGACCACTAGAAATATTAGGCTCTGTAGATGTCGATTGACTATTCAAACGCAGAAAATGGCCTCCCAAAGGCTGAGAAAAATGGTTTTTTACCAAGGTAAGTTTTGCATATGACTGGAGTCTCGATTTTGTGTTTTCGGGTTTCGGGGTTTCAGGGTTTTGGGTATCATATATTCAAGAGTTATGACATGCAAGGAATCCTGAAACGTGAAAAAAAAGGCCTCTCCATGGCTGAGAAAATTGCATTTTTCTAAAGCAATTTGCATATGACTGGAATCCCGATTTTGGGTTTTCGGGATTTGGGGAAACGAAGTAGTGGTTATTACAATATCCACGTCGGCCAAATGCCCAATGGTCAAATCCCCGAAATATGTGATCATTCCACTGCCAATGCTTCCCTTCATTCTCCTAAGTGACTGAAAGCCAAAATTTCAATATTTGTTACAACATCACACTTGGTGTGAAAGGGGTTGTGGTCGCTGCCATAGACGAGATCGGACCACTGTGTGAGGTAGAGGTGGTCGAGACCATGGTGGCTCGGACTGGTGATAGTGGGTTAGGATATGGAAACTCTTATGTGGTGAAAACCGTAGTGGGAATTGAAGAATTCCTAGAAGGAGTGACAGCATTTGTTTCCATTGCTGCGTGCAAAACTGTCTGGCACTCATAATGGTGAATCGGTAAAATGATGAGTGCCGAAAGATTAGTGGTTGGAGTTTCAGGTGGACCAAGATATTTTTCTCGAAAGTCTAAAATGGTCATTTCCTTCGGATGTTGGTCAGGCACAATTTCTTGTGACCCGGTCGCTTCAAAAGACCCTTGTTGGTCTAGCTTTCGCCTTAGTGGTGGCGGGGGCAGCTCCAGTGTAACCGGCGATAGGCCCAGAAACCTTCGTGACTGGCGGAGCTCATGATACTCCACTGTTGGAGAAGATCAAAGACACCCTAGGGCTTTCTATTCGTTCAAAAAACAACACACACTAAAAAAGTCCCTACAAGATAAAACAAGCAAACACTAAACTAATTGGAAGAACAGTTACAACAACCAACACTAGAGCAACTTACCGGTGCAAGTGAAACTCGAACACGGAAGCACCCTCTGGGTATACTCTGTAAAGTGTGGCTTGATGTTTGTCCTAGGTACCGTGGTATACCCCCGCAGTCACTTGTGTATGTCTCTAAAAATATAGGCAACTAGGTTGCCAGCGCGCGAACAGTCACCAGGCGAGTATAGTCAAAAGTCGGGTAGACCACAATGAGCAGGGTATCGAGCCCGAAACTCGTCAAGGGTATCAAAAGCAAGTGGTCCAGAAGACAACTGAGGACCTCGAATGGATTCGAGACCCACGAAGCTCCGTGGAAAATGCAATCGATGGAATCCCAAGACAAGCCCTCTATATGTGTTCTCCACTACGATTGGTCCAGCTTTGGAGGGGTTATCTCCGCTACCTTTCCGCACGTGACCTCGTGTTTATCCCCTGTTTTAGAGGGGGGTCCCGGATAACTTTCACAATACTGGACTTTGACACTCCCTAACTCAGACTCCAATGTTTGATTTTAATGGCCTTGAAGAGTTTCCTCTCCAACCTAATTCAAGGCCCTAATCCTAAACTAGTCGATTGACCCTACAAACATAAAAAGTCTAATGAATTTTAGATTTAGCGTTAATTTTTATGGCTTGTCTTAAGTCAAAGGTTATGAAAGTGAAACTAGTGATGTTTGAAAGACGAAAGCAAAAATAAACAGAAAGTTGGAAACAAAATACCTTCACTTAACTCAAATTTTAAACAACTTTTCAAACTTAAAATTTTTCTAAGATCTTTAAACAGCAAACTCAAAGAAGGATTTCACTCGACTACGAGCTACTTATGATCTAAGTAAACTGTCAAGAACTTATGAAAGCAAATACTTTTCCTTGGTTACTAATGCAAATCAATAGTTTTTAACCAAACAAAGAAATAAAAGATTTTATTTTTTTTTATTTGAATGCTTCACAAAGCAAAAAGGAAAAATATCAACAAGTCAAGACCAAGAAAACTTCTGGTCTAAGCACAGATCGCAAAGAGTCACTTTAAAAATCACACACAAGCAAATTAAAATTGGACTCTCACACTTGTCTAAAAACCCTATAAAAGAATTTTTTTGAGAAAAACTTCTAAATGAAAAAAGAAAGTTATTGTTGTGATCAAACCTAAGTTACTGACCGCTATGACAGAGACCCAAAAACCTGAGAGGTATAACTCTTATCAAAGGAAAGGATGACTTCCTCACCTTCAACAAAAATTTTCTCCACAAGCACACTGTTGACAGTTCAACAGCAAGCATGTGCACGTGAGTTGTGTAAAGTCAGAGCGCGTGTACACGCATGTTGGCCTTATACAGGCCACGTGTATCTCTAAAACTATGAAACAAATGAAGGGACAAGAAATCCAGCCCATGCAGAGACCACTGATACTGAGAACCAGGATCTCTTGAAGACTCAGACACTTACTTTAACAGAAAAAAGAAAACAATTCAAGGAAAACTTCATAGAACAAACCAATCTGAGGTGAAACCTAAGCTATAGACTACAAACAACAAAGACTAGAAAGAGTTCCAGAAAACCCTTGAGAAGGACTAATCTTGATGAGGATGATTTCCTCTCTAAAAGAAATTTTATGGAATCATACATGCAACTGTCACTTCCTCAGCTAAAGTGTACGTGTGGGCTGTGAGAATGTAGGGTGCGGGTACATGCGTGCAAACCTTATACATGCCGCATGTACCTCTGTGGGTCTCGAAAAAAAAAAATACAGTCAAGCAAAGAAACAGAGATAACTGGTATGGAAGACCAGAATCTCTGTTAGCTCAGACTTTTGCATAAACTTTAAAAACAGGAACTGAAACCAGTTCTTAAAAATACCCAAAAAATATTCCCAGAAACCCTAGATAATCCCCAGTACGGTCGCCAATTTTGTTGTGAGTGGGAAATCCCTCTACGGACTAGCACTTAGGGTTTTATTTTGTATGCAGAAAAGACCTGAAGATTCCTACTTTCTACCGTCGTCCCGGACCTAATCCCCATTATTCTTAAGCAAATACGTAGTTAAGAAGATCAAGTGATCATACCTTATTTCGGGCGTTTGATATCGATCCTTCTTCATGCTTGATCGATCTTTGAATGCATCTCTCCTCCCAAGGTTGACCTATATTCACACAAGACAAACAAATAACTCCACATGCATTTGATCTACAGATTAATGGGTTAGAGATTCATTCAATACGTATGCAATAAACCATGAAAACCTCATATGGTGGGACGAGAAAAGTACTTCTTTATTACTAACTTCAACAAATCAACTTACAATGATGAAGTCGGCCACTGCTCCACGAACCTGGTCCTGGGCTCCTCTTCAACTGTCCTCCAACTTCTTTTCTCTATATTTCTCTTTGCACAAGGATGGCTAAAGGGTTGGGACAAAGGGAATGCACAATCGTGTATAGTTTCTTTACTATGATTATCCTCTTCCAAATGGGACCCCTAACCCTTCTTTTATAGGCTATAAGAAGCTAGGTATTTGGTCGAACCCTCGGCCATGCATGGATGAAAGGTTTAGTTAACTCAACCAAAGCTATGTGTTCCGTGAGAAACTTTCATTTTTTCGTGTTTTTGTAGGTACACGCGGGTTGTCTTGGGTCAGCTAGCGTGTACACGCGTGCAGTAATGGAGCAGGGTGTGTGGGACTTTATAAAAGGTGTTTTTAAGAAGAGTTGTTCAACAGTGTTTTGGCAAAGAAGGAATCTGATATGGCCTAATGCCAGGTAAGCATGTCTGGTGCAAATTAGGGTTATAACACTTTCTTTTAGAGGTTTCACTTAGTGGTTATTTTTATCCCAATTTCAAAAAATAGTGCTATCGCTAGCACCTTTTTTATATAAACTAAGTATCATATATTCATAGTATACAAAAAATTACAAACCTAAAAAACTATGCTCTATCATACTTAAAACCAGAGCTTAATCAGTATTTAGCAAGATAATTATATCAAGTTGTTTGAGAGAAACTAGGCTCTTCCAAGATGGAAACTAGAGCTTACCTATGGGAACAAACAAAATATAATGTTTGTATAAGTCTTTCAAATAGAAAATATAATTTGAGACCCTCTAACCAGTTCCCTAGACAAAGACACAAATAAAGAGAAAATACTAGAAAGAAAACTTGGGCTCCTATCGTTGCCCGTACTTTTAGTTCTGCATTTATTCCTCTTCTTTATTGGTTGTTGTTGCCTTTCTTTTCCTAGGACATCACCTTCATCGATAATTATTATATTTTCACTAGTTTCCTAAGATTCATGTGAGCTAGTGACATCGATTAAGTTCCCATCCTTGTATTCGTCCCACTCCATAACCTTAAAGATGATGTTGAATCCAATTCTACAAAGATATGTTAACCTTGCCTCTAATCATCTGAGTTTATCCAAGATCTCGGACTACTTTTCATCCTTGTTCTTGAGGGACAAGGTGACCAATTTTTTTTCCATCCAGTAAAACTCCATCGCGTGGAAAAACTTAGTGTCTCTCGACCTGGTGTACCCCATATCTTAGACCCATCCCTGGAACTCCTTCTTTACCGGTGTTTTCGATGTATACCCACAACAATTCCTTGTTCTACCTTCCAAAACCTTCATATGTTGTTGGGTAGTGGGGGGTATCCTATGGAATTATATCCGGTTGGCCTGTTTGGCCCCTTGCTCATCTTTGGTGCTACCTGATCTGGTTCAAATCTTCCTCTAAACACCATCTGTCTGAATCCCCTTTTGTTTGTCCCCTCGCTTTATCATCTTGGGTTGGTTCACATTCTTCTAGCTTCACATCATCTAAAGCAACTCAAACCTTACGCTACCATAGTGAACTATCGTGGTTACACCCCCCTGAATTGACTGCATCTCCTCAATCCCTAAGATGTCGGCCCACGAACCTCCTTCAACATCCAAATTTCCTTTATATTCTCCCACATCCCACAGGGTTGGACCTAGGCCTTCCAGAGGAGGGAAGGCCCACTGCCCATGACCAAGAAACACTCTCAGAGAATTCAATACCTCCCACTGATACTTAATCAAAAACCCTACAAACACAAGAAAAATCAAATTCTCCATTGCATAAGAGATCCCACCAACCTTCATGGTCTATAAATAACCTCCATTCCCATCCATTACCATCATTATCATTGCATCCATTGTTGCAAGTTCTATTCTCTACTAAGGGAACCTCTGCGTATTGTCTATCTTGGTGAAATCACAATTGAAGATGCACCAATATTGGTACCATATGAAAATTCTTATTAAGCTCATCATTTTCACATGTCTCATCTACGTCGCATTGCATCATAGATTTGGGTGGGAGGGTGGTGCAATATGTTAGAATGTGCTAATGAATGTCTATTGGTCTTTTGTGAAATTATTCTTCAATAACTCATTATATTGTAAAAATGGTTTATCCCACATGCATCATGGGCTTTGTTTTCCTTTCACTCTCTCATATATAAAGGAGGTGAAGGAGGTCCTTGTTATGATCCAATGCATCAAAAAATGATAAAAAGTCAATGAATATAGTCCACTTCGAGGGGGGAACCTCCTTTTATAATATATCCAGTTCATAATACAATATGAGATGATATAAGATGATCCTAAGACTAGGTATCATTGATATATATAGGAGACAAAGGGTACAATCATGACGAAAGGGTGCAATGAAGGGTTCTAGCAGACCTACACATATAACACTAGAAATGTAATAATTCAATATCTAGGGATTAATAAGGGGTTTTATACATAACATGAGGAATTGTCTAGGGCTTAACATGCCCCACCCCTTCAAACAAGTTTTTTCCTCAACACTTGACTAACCTCGAGTGCTTATGCAAGAAGAACTCATCTTCCCATGTCACCTCTTCCACCAATATGTTCTTCAATTTGACGAGGTACTTTGTTATTGCTCGATTTATCAACTTCTTAATCCTTGTTTCAAGAATTTTTCTGGATCTAGTATGGTTTTCCATTGTTCATTAATATCTAGTAAAATAGTTTGGACTAGGATCTTGTTGTCGATGACCTTCTTTAAGCAAGAAACATGGAAGACTGGATGTACACGTGAAGATGGAGACAATTCCAATTTGCAAGGCATACTTCGAATCCTTTGCAAAACCTTATAGGGGCCATAATATTTGGGTGATAACTTATTGTTTTTCTTTTGTTTCTTGAAGGACAGTTGTTTCTATGGTTGTAGCCCCAGAAATACCCAATCCCCCGCTTCAAATTCCCTTTCATTGTGATGTTGATATACTTGTTGTTTCATCCTATTTTGTGTCATAGTCAAGTTGTCCTTAAATATTTTGTGAACATCTTGTTGGTTCCCTATGTGTTCCTCCACTACTTGAACCTTTGTATTACATCTCAAGGGTGATGTAATGGATGGAGGATGATATCCATAGTGTTATAAATGGGGACATTTTTATGAAGTATGGAAGGATGTGTTGTACCACCATTCCGCCAAGGGAAACCACTTCAACCATTATGTCTATTTATAATATGAAAAGAAACGAAGATATCCTTCTAGAAATTTATTCACAATATTAGATATCCCAACATATTGAGGATGATAAGATGAGTTGTGAGCCAATTGAGTACCCAATCAAGAAAAACATTTAGTCCAAAAATTTCCAGTGAAAATTGGATCTCTGTCACTTACAATAATCTTGGCGAATCCATGTAGCGTTTGAACTATTTCCATGAATGTTGCGGCTATTGGAATTGCTTTAAAAGGATGAGAAAGAGAGAAAAAATGGGCATAATTTTTCAGTTGATCCACTACTACCATGACGGCAGTCTTTCCTTCGGATTTGGGTAAACCTATAATAAAATACATTGAAACTTATTCCCAATGTTGACTTGGTATAGATAATGGTTGTAGGAGACCTGGCGTCTTGATTGTCTCTCCCTTATTCTGTTGGCAGACTAAACATTTATACACAAACTTTTGAACATAATGTTTAAGACCTTCCCATAAAAAATCCTTCTTGATCATGTGGTACATTTTCAAGAATCTTGAATGTCCTGTAGGAGAAGTGATCTGGATTATTTTGGGCTCGAAATGAGAGAGGAGATATAATAAAGAAATGTATAGAGATATATCAAATAACAAATAATATAACAGAGATACATCAGATGTATATAACAAGAGGCACATGTATACAGTAATACACAATTTCTATTAATGAGTGAAATGTACAGAACTGTAAAATTACAGAGTGAAAGACTTGCTAGAATGCTGGAAGCTTATCTCTGAGAAGAGATGTAACAGCTACTCACATTCACAAGAATATGATCATTACAATGAGGCTTGAAAGGAATTTTTAACATAAATAAAATCCAAAACCCTAACCCCGGAAGATGAAAATCCAATAGTTTTGTGGACCTTGTTTTCGGTAGTTTGGTGTATCAACTTCTGGGGGGCATAACTTTGGCATACTATCTCTGTTTGGGGTGCACTATAGCTCGTTGGAAAGGTATAGATGAGGAGATTCATTTTGGGGGATAAATTAGAGTCTTTGGATATCATTAAGGTTCTCTATCATGAAAAAATATCATTTAGGCGCTCAAAATGGTCCCAGAAGTTTAGGAACTGAAAAACTGCTAAAAATAGTAGGTTGCCAACAAATTGTTTTGAGCTAGTTGGAATAGGTGGTTGGACACTGATATCCACCTAGATCAAGAAGTGTGAAATTCTATAAGGACATTTTGTTTGAGTTTGGAATTCTTACATAAATATAGGTGATCATGATACCATAGCAAATCATTCTTCCATACAAAATTATCTAATGAAATGGGGTCCTCTTGTAGTTGTTGAATGATATTGCATACCTATTGATCTTTCTTCCATTCTATCCTTGTTTCTTCCACCCAATCAGATTGTGGAATAGAAATATCACATAGTGAACCTTCTATTTCTTCTTCTTTTCTTGAAAGGGCATCTACCACAACATTATGTTTTCCTTTTTTGTAGATAATTTCAAAGTCATAACCAAGAATCTTTATAACCCAATTTTGTTTCTCGTTTAAAGATAATTGTTTCTCCAATAAGTAATCCAATTTGTTATGATTTGCTTTTACTTTCAAGTGTTTTCCTATTAGGTAAGGGTTTCATTTCTGAATTGCATGTAGTATGGCCAACATTTCTTTTTCATAAATGGGTTTGAGTAATTTGTTTCCTTTAGGTTGGTTGCTTTCAAAGGAAAGGGGCCTTCCTTCTTCCATTAAGACTGCACCAATTCCATGGCCTGAGCCAGTGCACTCCATAATAAATGTTTTTTGTAAATTCAATTGTGGCCAAGACAGGAGTTGTACACATAGCCTCCTTAAGTTTTTCAAAAGCTTGGGTTGTTGCTTCGGTCCAAGAAAATGATTCCTTCTTTAATAATGTTGTTAGAAGTGCTACTATTTGACCATAGTTCTTGAAAAACTTGCAGTAATAGCCTGTCAATCCTAAGAATCCTCTAAGTTTCTTCAAGGTTTTGGGAATTTTACATTCCCTCGTAGCTTTAATTTTATTAGGGTCCACTTTTACACCTCCATGAAATACAATATGACCCAAATATTCCACTTCTAGAACCCCAAAGGCACACTTGGAAGGCTTTGCATAAAGTTGTTGATGTTCCAATTGTTGTAATATTTTGTCAACATGTTGTACATTCTTTTCCCAAGATTTGTTGTAGATTATTATGTCATTAAAAAATATTAACACAAATGTTCTAAGGAAAGTCTTGAAAATAGAAGTCATCAAGCTTTGAAATGTTGAAGGTGGATCAGTAAGTCCAAATGGCATAACCAAAAAATCATAATGACCTTTATGTGTTATAAAAGTTGTTTTGGCATTGTCTTCATGCCTCATTCTGATTTGATGATATCCTGAACGAAGATCCAACTTAGTAAAGAAATTGTCTCCATGCAATTCATCTAATAATTCATCAATCACAGGAATAAGAAACTTATATTTGATTGTCATTTTTTTGAGTTGTTTATAATCTGGACACATACGCCATGAACCATCCTTTTTTGTAACCATCACCACTAGTGAAGAGAAAGAACTTTGTATAGGTTGAGTGATGTTGGCGTCTAAAATTTCTTGGATCATACGCTCAATCTCACTCTTCTTTGAATATGGATACGTGTAAGGCATAATGTTAGGCGGTACACTTATTGGTTGAAAATTAATAGTATGGTCATGATCTCGAGCAGGTGGAAGACCCTTAGTCATTTAAAAAAATACCTTGGAATGATTGTTGATAACTATTTGAAGATCTAATGGAGCAGAAGATATAGATGTTTGAACATCAAGTGAGCATAATTGTGAAATTGCACCATGGTGTCCATTTTTTAGTAATTTTCCCATGCTATTAGAGCCTATCACCATAGAGGGTTTCCCTTGGATACCTCTACTCTCAATTTCCTTTCCATTTGAGTAAAATATCATGAAAATATCTTGAAATTTTAGGGCCATTGTTCCCGATGATTGTAATCATTGGACCCCTAATACAATAACAACACCACCCATTTGGATGGAAATCCTGGGACTATCCAAAAAAATACTCCCCGTGTTGATATTAATAATATGGAACTTCCCAGAACAATTTATGGTACCTCCATATGCAGTCATTACTTGAAACTCTGGTGTTGTATATACAAAGCAAATGATATCTTTTGTTAATTTGTAATCAATGAAATTATGGGTACTACCATAATCAATCAATATTGTTACCTTTTTTATTTTTTATTTTTTATGTATCCTTGTATCTTGAGGGTTTGTGGAGTATTGACGATCAAGGAGGATCTCCACACAAAGATTCATTAATTTGCACACCTTGGAAAATATCATTAAAATGATGATTGATGATAGGTGACAAAGTTCAAAATGAATGTTTAATGCTTCATATTGTAAAAACAATTAATATTTTTTAGCATAATGTGCTCATGTATTTTTCATTTAATTTATAAAATATAAATTAAAATTAAGTGAGAAAATCCACCTCACAATTAGTTTCCTAGTTTTAAAGGGAAATTAGTTTTGTGTGAGAATCCACCTCACAAATTAGTTTCCTAATTTTAAGAGGAAGTTGGGAGTCTCATGAGTTGGTTTGGGATTCTTCCTCATTTTATTACAAGTGGTTTCCTAGTATCAAGGGGAAGTTAAGGTTGGTTGAGATGCTTTCTCATTTTTTCCTTGAGTTATTATTAGATACTAAAATTGTGGATCTTGTCTCCTTGAATTATGGAGAGAGGGAAACTATATAAATTCTTTATGTAAGAATTTTTTAGGAGGACCCTCTTGAGGCCCCTTTGAGAGAGCTTTGAATTGAGAGGAATGTAGTCCTTCTGGTGTCTGAAGAAATGTCACTTATGTGAGAGACTTAATTTCTTTGTGTAAGAGAAGGTTACTCTGGGTTTCAGCCCTGTAAGGAGCATGTGCCACATTTTGTGAGAAGATTTCAGCCCTTGCTAAAAGAAGGAAAATAATGTGATTTGTATTCCAAGTGGATCTGGAAATGTAGCCAGAAGGTTCTGGTGAAATGTGTTAACACATGGGTGTCAAATTATATGTGTGATTTTTTTTTTGCATTCTCACTTGAATAAGTAGATGTTTATGCACATAGTTATGAAAATGTTGTTCACATTCATATGCAATTCTTAGTGATTATTTTTTCATGTTCACATGTGATTAAGCATCAGAAAAAGATCCTCATTGTAGGATTTTATATCTCACGGAAATCCTAAATCAATTGATGACAGCCAATGCACGACAAGATATCATTGGAGTATTCTCTTCTAAATATATCTCTTATGATGGTTCCAATTCTTTATCTTCTTCCTCTTCATAATCAATGTAGAAAAATTTCTTCTCACAGCATTTATTCTCTTTAATGTACTTGTTGTCACAATTTAAACATAGTCCCTTTTTTCTTCTTTCATCCATTTGTTGAGGTGTCAACCTTATCGGTTTAGGAGAGGGAACATGGTGCTCTCTATAGTTATCAATGGCCACCCTTCTAGTAGCCATATTTTCTTTTTCCACTTTCCTTTCCATATTGAAAGCTTTCTCTAGGCATTTAGGTTAGAAGAGATTCACCTCATGTTGAATGGTGTTGTCATTGATGTTAAAGTTATTCATTGGTAATCAACATGAAGAAAACATCCTCCTTGGAAGCAGTGAAGTAGAGAAGGAAAATTCATCTCCTTGAAGCCCCTATTAGTAAAGAAGATGTGGCTACTTCGAGCTCCTTGAAGGAGTTTTGACATAAACTCTTTTAATATACATCAGGGGATTAAAATAGGACATACCAATGGAAAATAATCCTTAGAAGAGAGGAAATGAAGCTCGAATGAAAGGTGAAGAATCCACGCAGTTGATTGAAGAAAAAGAGCATGAAGAACATTGCAAATGCATGCAAAACCTCCATGGATTGATAGCTCTCATCAAGACATTTCCAACTATAGGTGGCACTCCATGTGGTTTGAATGGTTGAGGAGATACGCCCTCTTAAAGATAATCATGTGAAGTTGCCTCGGAAGCATGGAAAGAAGCTCCTACAAGTCGGCCCAATTTTGCAATAAATATTAAAATAAATATGAAAGATGTTTATTGGTGAAGTCGTCCCTAATTTATTTATATTCTAGCTAGACCCAATTAAAATAAAGTCTAGTTGGTAAAAGGAAAATTTGGCCCTATTTGGATTAAACATTAAAAATTAAATTGAATTCAGATATCAAGTCGGCCCGGCCTGAAATAAAGATTAAAATTAAATTGATTTTTATTTTGGGACAAGTCGGCCCTGAAAGGAGAACGTCAAATATAGTATAAATAAGGCACCTAGGACCTCATTTTGACTATGAACTTAAGTGACTTCTATCTAAGGTAAACAAGGAGTTATGAGGCAACAAAAATCTCAGCAAAGATAAGGCTATTATAGCACGGGTTTGAGGTATCTATAAAGAAATTTTTGTAGGTTTATCTTGGGCGAATTTCAAGGATTTTTTGGTAGTGAAGTGACCTATGTTCTAAGGTGGGAAGGTAAATATTGAAGCATGTTTTGAGGCAATGGAGAGATAAAACATCAAAAACTGAGGTGAGTATTCTAATCAGTTTCTTTATGAATTTTGAAGTCTATTCCAAATCAGTTTGAGGTGTATTCTAAAGAAAAAAAAATCCCAGATTTAAGGATTTTTATGAGGAAAGTAAGGTATGTTATGAGACCCAAATATGAGGTGATATGGCATATCTGAAGTTTTTTTAAAGGCAAGTGCAAAGCATATTTTGAGGCAAATTTCGGAGGCAGTTTGTAAGTTTGTAAGGTCAAGTTTAGGCTTGGTTTGAGGTTTGGTTTTGAGGTATTGTAGAGGTATTGAAGGTTGGTATAAGGCCAAGTTTAGATCGGTTTTTAATGTATTTTCATACCTGTTGTTGGTGTGAATTTCATATCAAACTAGATGAAGTTTTAGATTTATTTTGGTGTTTATCTTTGGTACATGTTCAGGGGTACCTAAGTAAATTACAGAAAAAAACATTGTTTGGGTTTGATCTAGAAGTAGCAGTTCTAGAATGAAGTGTTAGTTATAGGTCTTTGTTGAAGGATCTTAGGAATGAATTTAAAAAATAGTTAAATTGGTTTTCAAACCAGTCTTGAGGATAGATTGCATAGGTATCCCAACAAGATTTTAGATTTTTTTTGGCGACAAACTTCAGAAGTAGCTTGAGCAAGTTTTCATATTGGTTTTGGGGACAAGTACAGAAGTAACCATGGGAAAGGACCGGGTCTATTTTCCATCCCTCTTAATCATGTTATAGGTCTGACATTGAGGATTTCTTAGAAGTAGTTGTGGAAAGAAACCAATGGATTGTCTTAAAAGAAATTGACCCAACAAAGAAGATAAAATTATGACCTAGAGAAGGTAAGGAAGGAAGTACATGAAGAGTACAGATACAAGGTGAAGGCATCTATATTATGTAGTTATCAGGGCAATGGATTCACCTTGCAAATCCTAGTCTAATCAAGGGTGTATTCTCGTAGAGGATTCTTGAGGGTAGAACTTATCTTCAGTGACAGTGACTTGTGAGAAAATTGATGTCAGCATTTTATTCAGATTTGTGTGAGGGATTTGGAGCATATTGGTTGATGATGCAGGAGCATCGCTCACTCATCAAGCGATCCAGTGCATGGAGCAGGAAAAGACATCTGGACAAGCCAGCAAACTTCTTTTTGAATCTTACCTTGATATTTTTTGCGCCAAGCATTAATGAGTTAATGTAATGAAGCGCACTTGTATTGTATTATAGATAGGAAGGCATTTATTAGATTTAATGTTGTTAGATAGGAATTTATTGTAGATTTGATAGTTTCAGACTTCGAGAGGGCAAACGGAATATAGGCACCCTCCTTTGTATCATTGTATTATCATGCAAGCATTCAGAAGAGAAGAGCAGAGCAGAGAAATGGTGAAGAACACCCATGTACAGATTGAATTAATAGAAAGAAGTCTTTGATTCACTTTCATGGTTTGTGTTGTTTCTCAGTGTTGATATTATGCTCATGTATGTTTACTTTCTGTCATGCGTTTGCTTTGATATGTTGCGTATGTGATTTCATAGTTGATTTGGAATCTGTGGGAAAGAGGAGAGTGAGTTTCAATTGTTTCTCTGTCTGAGCCAGGAGATTCCTACATAGAGTGCAGTGGAATTCATCCGCATAGAGTGCGTTGATGAGGCCAGACAGTTGAACCCTTATTCTCATCTGCCCAGAGTTGAATTGGGTTATTAGAACCATTCAGGGGAAGTGCAGGCCAAGGGTGGAGTCTCAGTAGCTAGTCTGAGAAAAGGAAGGCAGGGATTACTGTTGCCGAAAGTGCACAAAGTCCAGAAGACCCAACACTTAGAGAGAGTGATTGGACGTCGAGCACAAGGGGTGCGCCAACCTTCAGTTGAAGGAGTGGGAGAAATTAAGCTCAGGATGGATAGTTCTGTTGTGAACACTGCGGGAACAGACCCAGGAGAAGTTCTGAATAGGGCGGAGCTTTGGAGCAGGAGAAATCCTCAAGGAGGAGAATTGATAGCCAGGGATCCCTGTGGAGAATCGTGCAGTCCCGCAAACCGTCAGATCTGGGAGAAGTAGCGAGGGATTTAATCCTTGAGCGCAGGAAGAACCCATATCCATCGCATATCGCCATATCGGGATTTTCGAATATGAGAGTTTTGAACTCGTTGAAATCGCGATTGTCGATTTCCCGAATCAACGGGAGCCGTCGATCAACAGGGACAGGCGGCGCGAGATCCCTAGAAATCGGGGTTCGGCATTCGGGGTTTTCCAATACACAAGTATCGTGACCTTTGAAATCGCGATCCCGAGATCCCTGATCGCACGAGAGAAGGAAGTGACATGGCAGTGTGGGACCACTAGACTTAGTAGAGGACATGTGTCATCAGAGTTCGGGGTTCAGAGTTTTGAGTTGCATGTGAACTGTGTTCCCGAGTTTCGCGATACCGCAAAACTTGATTTCCCGATAAGCGAAGGGAGGTCGTGGCGGGAGTTACTGTGGGTAGTGAAGACTCCTGAGAGGGAGTTGGAAGAGCCTTTGACTCTTCAGGCCTGTGTGAAAGAAGGTCCTGGTGAGAGCGGGTTGGACCGTGAGGGTCGCGACAATTTGCACCAAATGGTATCAGAGCGGGAGTAGTCTTTGATTTCTATAGCAGAGAAGGGAGAGAAAAAGAATAAATCATGCCGCCTAGAAGAGAAAGGCAGTCACCTGATCGAGAAGACAGGGATGCCCGAAGAAGGGGTAGACAGCCAGGGAATCCAGAGATGGAGCGCCAAATGAGAGATCTCCGAGCAAGGCCTGAGGAGATGGAGACTGCGCAGAGACGCGGAGTCGGCGCTGTAGAGTTCAGTGATTCCAAGGTAGAAGAGGAAGCTGGACATGATGAAGAAGAGGTCACAGCAGAGGATGCTTCGACCGAATGGTTGATTAGAGCCATCGCTAGAATGAGCTCAAAGACAAAAATGGACATTCCGGTCTATGAGGGGAGTCTAAATGCAGAAGAGTTGTTGGATTGGATCCAAGCACTCAACACCTACTTCGATTATGAGGATATCGAAGAGGACAAGAAGATAAGGCATGCAGTCACTAAGTTGAAAGGACATGCAGCCTTATGGTGGGATGAGTTGCAGGCGGATAGGCGCTGCAAAGGAAAACAGAAGATAAAGAGCTGGGACAGGATGATTGCTAAGATGAAAGAAAAATTCATCCCCAGAGATTATCAGATCATGTTGTTCAGGCGAATGCAGAATCTGAGGCAGAAACTGATGACGGTGAAGGAATACACCGAGGCGTTTTACAGACTCAACATCCAAGCAGGTCATCGGGAGAGTGATGATGAGAAGGTGGCGAGATACCTGAATGGGTTAAGGTACGACATTCAGGATGAATTGAGGATGGTTACCATCTGAACAGTTGAGGATGCGTACCAGATTGCTCTGAAAGTCGAAGAGAAGCTGAGCCGCAAGCCAGGACAGCGAGGGCGAGGTAGGAGTTAGCCCAGAGGCAAGGCAGTTTCCCAAGAAAGAACTCATAAGCCCAAGGAGGAATGGAAGAGACCTTAGGGTAAAGTTGAAAGAGGTGGAACCTCACAACAGAGGTAGCCATATGTTGAGCCGAGGAGGCAGCCTACAGAGCAGCGAGGTGATTATGCTGATGCAAACACTCTTCCACGTACCAGAGGTCGAGGAAGAGGTCGTGGAGGAATCATCACATGTTTTACATGTGAAAAAGACGGACATAAAGTCGTGGATTGTCCAGACAGGAAGATGGACAGAGGAGAAGCTCACATCATAGAGGCACAGAGGTGTGATGTTGAGGATGAAGACACTGGAAGTGGGAAGTCACTGACGGTGCATAAAATTTTGTTAACACCTGAGAAAGAGGTGGAGGACACAGATCAGAGAACCAGACTGTTCAGAATGACTTGCAAGACCAAGGGCTGGAAATGCAAGGTCATCATGGATAGTGGGAGCACCGATAATCTCGTTTCGACCGAGATGGTGGAAAAGCTGGAGCTGGAAACAACCAATCACCCGAGTCCATACAAAGTTTCATGGCTGCAGAAAGGACACCAGGTAAGTGTTACGAAACAATGCTTGGTTGAATTTAAAATGGGTGAATATAAGGATAAGGTCCTATGTGATGTCATTCTCATGGATGTCTGTCATGTATTATTGGGTAGACCATGGTAGTATGACCGAAATGTGGTTCATGACGGAAGAATGAACACATACACCTTGGAGAAGGATGGGAAAACACACACATTGCTTCCGATAAGAGATAAAGAAGTGAAGTCGGAAGTGAGCAGCATGATACTTCTCATGAGTGGGAAGGAACTTCTCACAGAGATGGAGAAAAACGAAGATCCACAATTCTTTGTTGTCAGGAAGCCGAGAATTGTCCTGACAAGCACAAGAGTGGACGACTTACCAGACGAGATTCAGGAACTGCAGGGAGAGTTCGCTGATATCATCGTGGACGAACTACCTCGTTCGTTGCCACCGATGAGGAGTGTGAGTCACCATATTGACCTCATACCAGGAGCAATCTTGCCGAACAAAGTTGCGTACAGATTGACACCTCGGGAGAATGAGGAAGTCAAAAGGCAGGTACAGGATCTGCTGGACAAAGGACTGGTCAGGGAGAGTCTAAGTCCGTGTGTTGTTCCGACGGTACTAAGTCCGAAAAAGGATGGAGGCTGGAGAATGTGTACAGACTCCAGAGCGATAAATAAAATCACCATCAGATACAGATTTCCACTGCCAAGAATGGATGATCTGATGGATTGCCTGAGTGGGGCAAATTATTTTTCGAAGATTGATCTCAAGAGCGGATATCATCAGATCCGGATGAGAGAAGGAGATGAATGGAAAACAGCATTCAAAACAAACGAAGGTTTGTACGAATGGTTGGCCATGCCGTTTGGTTTGACAAACGCGTCGAGCACATTCAGGAGGCTGATGAATGAAGTCCTGCGGGAATTCATTGGCAAATTCGTGGTCGTGTATTTGGACGACATATTGATTTTTAGTAAGACCAAGGCCGAACATTTGAGGCATTTGGCCATTGTGATGAGAATACTGCAACAAGAGAAGTTGTTGATCAATTTGAAGAAGTGCTCATTCATGCAGACAGAACTCATCTATTTGGGTTTTGTAATCTCGGCGAATGAGTTGAAAATGGATCCTGAAAAAGTGGAAGTGATAAAGAATTGGCCATCGCCGAGAAATGTTTTCGAGGTGAGGAGTTTCCATGAATTGGCTAGTTTCTACAGGAAATTCATTCGGAATTTTAGTGGAGTTAGCGCCGCGATGATGGACACCATGAAGAAACGGCATAAAGTTTTTCATTGGACAGCAGAGGCTGAGAGAAGCTTCAATCTGTTGAAGCGAAAGATCACAGAGCAACCAATTCTGGTGTTTCCTGATTTTCAGAAAACATTTCAGGTGAAATGTGATGTCAGTGGGTATGTTGTTGGAGGGGTCCTGAGTCAAGATGACAGACCTGTTGCATATTACAGCGAGAAGCTCGATGATGCAAAGCTGAAATACTCCACATATGACAAAGAGTTTTATGCCATTATACAGGCATTGAAAAAGTGGAGGCATTACTTGATACCCAAGGAATTTGTGTTGTACAGTGATAATCATGCATTGCAGTTTGTGAGTCAACAGGATAAGTTGAACCAGAAGCATGAAAAATGGGTAGAGTACATGCAAAATTTTACGTTTGTAATTAAGCACATTTCAGGAACTGTTAACAAAGTGGCTGATGCTTTGAGCAGGAAATGTTTATTGCTGCAGGAGTTCATATTCAAAACCTTGGGTTTTGAAAATCTGAAAGATATGTATGCAGGTGATGCAGATTTCACAGAAGCATACGAAGCAGCTGAGAATCCAGTTCTCAGAGATCGGAGTCCTTGGATGGACTACCTGATCCAGGATGGATTGTTGTTCATGGGCAATCAATTGTACATACCGAATTGCTCCATGAGGGAGAATTTGGTGAGAGAAAAGCACAGTGGGGGCTTAGTAGGCCACTTTGGACACGACAAAACATTCACAAATCTGAGCGAATCGTATTTTTGTCCGGGGATGCGCACCGATGTCAAACGGTTTTTTGATAGATGCCGGATATGTCAACATGTGACGGGCCAAAAGCAGAATGTTGGGTTATATCAGCCATTGCCCATACCTGAAAGGCCATGGGAGGCAATTAGCATGGACTTTGTGTTAGGATTCTCGAGAACGCAAAGGGGAGTTGATTCCATCTTTGTGGTGGTAGACAGGTTTTCCAAGATGGCACATTTTATACCGTGTCAGAAGACCAGCGATGCAACACACATCGCGAACTTGTTTTTTAAGGAAATCATCAGATTGCATGGATTGCCGAGAAGCATAGTCTCGGACAGGGATACAAAGTTCATAGGTCATTTTTGGAGGACGCTATGGAAGAAGCTGGGAACTAATTTAGCGTTTAGTTCGTCTTACCATCCACAGACGGATGGGCAGATGGAAGTAGTCAACAGAAGTCTGGGAGATCTGTTGAGAAGCCTGGTGACAGAGCACCACAGTAGCTGGGACAACATATTGCCACAGGCAGAGTTCGCGTACAACGATTCGGTGAATCAGAGTACAGGGAAGAGTCTGTTTCATATTTTATATGGGACACAGCCGAGAGGAGTTTCTGAGCTCAGGGAGTTAGAACAGGCCGAAACTAACAGCGCGCACGCAGAAGAGTTCGCTGAGGCAATGTAGGAACTTCACGCGGAGGTGAGGCAGCGACTACAGAAGTCCAATCAGGAGTATAAGCGCAAAGCCGATCAGTGGAAGAGACAACTTCAGTTCGAAGTTGGCGACATGGTTCTCGCGCACCTGAGGAAGGAAAGGTTCCCAAGGGGAACGTATAACAAGCTCAAAATGAGGAAAATCGGGCCATGCAAAGTCTTGAAGAAGTTCGGGGAAAATGCATATGAAATTGAGTTGTCGGATGGTATCGGGATATCTCCGATTTTTAATGTTTCGGATTTATACCCATATAGGGCCGATAAAGCAGAAGCTAGAACGGAGGAACCAGTGATCCAGTGGCAGAAGAATTTACCAGTTGCAGCGAAGCCGCAGATGGAGTGCATACTAGATAAGCGAGCAGGAAAGAAGACCAGGCGGAAGCAGTATTTTGAGTACCTGGTGAAGTGGAAGAATCACCTAGTGGAGGATGCCAGCTGGGAAACAGAAGCAGTTATATAGAAGCATGGACAAACTGTGCAGGAGCCCATGAAATCTTTCGAGCCGAGGAGTATGATGCAGGAGCATCGCTCACTCATCAAGCGAGCCAGCGCGTGGAGCAGGAAAAGACAGTTGGACAAGCCAGCAAACTTCTTTTTGAATCTTACCTTGATATTTGTTGCGCCAAGCATTAATGAGTTAATGTAATGAAGCGCACTTATATTGTATTATAGATAGGAAGGCATTTATTAGATTTAATGTTGTTAGATAGGAATTTATTGTAGATTTGATAGTTTCGGACTTCGAGAGGGCAAATGGAATATAGGCACCCTCCTTTGTATCATTGTATTATCATGCAAGCATTCAGAAGAGAAGAGCAGAGCAGAGAACTGGTGAAGAACACCCATGTACAGATTGAATTAATAGAAAGAAGTCTTTGATTCACTTTCATGGTTTGTGTTGTTTCTCAGTGTTGATATTATGCTCATGTATGTTTGCTTTCTGTCATACGTTTGCTTTCATATGTTGCGTATGTGATTTCATAGTTGATTTGGAATCTATGGGAAAGAGGAGAGTGAGTTTCAATTGTTTCTCTGTCTGAGCTAGGAGATTCCTGCATAGAGTGCAGAGGAATTCATCCGCATAGAGTGCGTTGATGAGGCCAGACAGTTGAACCCTTATTCTCATCTGCCCAGAGTTGAATTGGGTTATTAGAGTCGTTCAGGGGAAGTGCAGGCCAAGGGTGGAGTCTCAGTAGCTAGTCTGAGAAAAGGAAGGCAGGGATTACTGTTGCCGAAAGTGCACAAAGTCCAGAAGACCCAACACTTAGAGAGAGTGATTGGACGTCGAGCGCAAGGGGTGCGCCAACCTTCAGTTGAAGGAGTGGGAGAAATTAAGCTCAGGAGGGATAGTTCTGTTGTGAACACTACGGGAACAGATCCAGGAGAAGTTTCGAACAGGGCGGAGCTTTGGAGCAGGAGAAATACTCAAGGAGGAGAATTGACGGCCAGGGATCGCTGTGGAGAATCGCGAAGTCCTGAAGACCATCAGATCTGGGAGAAGTAGCGAGGGATTTAATCCTTGAGCGCAGGAAGAACCCATAGCCATCGCATATCGGCATATCGGGGTTTGCGAATACGAGAGTTTTGAACTCGTTGAAATCGCGATTGTCGATTTTCCGAATCAACGGGAGCCGTCGATCAGAGCAGGGACAGGTGGCATGAGATCCCTAGAAATCGGGGTTCGGCATTCGGGGTTTTCCAATACACAAGTATCGTGACCTTTGAAATCACGATCCCGAGATCCCCGATCGCACGAGAGAGGGAAGTTACGTGGCAGTGTGGGACCACGAGACTTAGTAGAGGACAGGTGTCATCGGATTTCAGGGTTCGGAGTTTTGAGTTGCATGTGAACTATGTTCCCGAGTTTCGCGAAACCTGATTTCCTGACAAGCAAAGGGAGGTCGTGGCAGGAGTTACTGTGGGTAGTGAAGACTCCCGAGAGGGAGTTGGAAGAGCCTTTGACTCTTCGGGCCTGTGTGAAAGAAGGTCCTGGTGAGAGCGGGTTGGACCGTGAGGGTCGCAACAATTTGCACCAGTTGAGGACCTAGAGATGATATTGGACAAGACCGTATTGTGAGAATAATTTTGAAACAAGGGTGAAAGGATGGTGCAAGGCAGGAGATCATGGTGAGATCGATGTCTCCTTCAAATTGGTGCTTGAGAAGAAAGGGTGGTTGGGTGGTGCACGGGATGATCGGTGTCTGTTAATGTTTAAGCCATTATTATAGATGTTTTCATTTCATTAGATAACAATAGCATAATCCAAGATCACTGAGAAATACACAATTACAAGAGACAACATTTATCTTGGGAAACCCTCTAGGGGAAGAAAACCCAGCAAAACTTCCTTAATATAGATAGCCAATACAATGCCAAGAGATCTCTATGATAAAACAGAAAGTCCTCTCCAAGATATGCGCCACTCTCTCTCTCCTTTGCCGGTAACAGATCAGAACTTGTCTCTCAAACTGAGCAAGTGAGTTATGTTCAAATGAGGTGCTAGCCTCCTTTATTTATACAAGTTCTAGAATGTGTGAAGTGTCACTTCACTGGAAAGGCCGACTTCTCAATCTGGGTGGGTAAACCCACCTTTATTGTATTTCTGGGTCTCTTAATTAACTGTTGGGGTCGACTTCTTATTCTGCCTATTACAATTGTCTTTTGACCAATCCACAAAAGGGGATTTGGTCCTATTACAATATCCGACATGAACAATCCACAATGGGGATTGATCCTATGAATAAAATATCAATAATAATAAGAATACTCTTTGCAGTTACATTATTTCAACACTCCCCCTTAACAAGAAGGGCATTCTTCAGTAGCATCATGCGAGAGAGAGAGGTCAGCATCATCAACAGCACCAGGTGGGAGGACAGCATCATCAATATCATCTTGGTTGGCGTATCTATAAATCATCGGAAGTTTTCTTCATCGACAGCATCGTCATTCTCTAAATAATGCCATCATCATCTCCATCAATATGTATCAGTATAAAAAATGATACATCATCATAGCACTAGGATGGCCCATCACAGTACTAGACTGGATCTATGTCACAGTTGTTAAGTTGGTAGCTCAGTGCAAGTCACATCTTGATTTACGTCTAACAACTAGGTCAGAAGCAAGGTATACATCATATTGCTTTACGTCTAACATCTGGGTCAGAAGCAAGGAACACATCATCTTGCTTTACATCTAACAACTAGGTCAGAAGCAAGGAACACATCATCTTTCTTTACGTCTAACAACTAGGTCAAAAGAAAGGAACACATCATCTTTCTTTACGTCTAACAACTAGGTCAGAAGCAAGGAACACATCATCTTGCTTTACATCTAACAACTAGGTCAGAAGCAAGGAATCATCTTGCTTTATGTCTAATAGCAAGGTCAGAAGCAAGGAACGCACACATCATCTTGCTTTACGTCTAACAGCGAAGTCAGAAGCAAGACATCATCTTGCTTTACGTCTAACAGCGAGGTCAGAAGCAAGGAATCATCTTGCTTTATGTCTAACAGCAAGGTCAGAAGCAAGGAACACACACATCATCTTGCTTTACATCTAAAAGCGAGGTCAGAAGCAAGGAATCATCTTGCTTTACATCTAATAATGAGGTCAGAAGCAAGGAACACACACATCATCTTGATTTACGTTTAACAACGAGGTCAGAAGCAAGGAATCATCTTGCTTTACGTCTAACAGTGAGGTCAGAAGAAAGGAATCATATATACTCCCCCTTTCAAGGAGGGTCCTTTCCGACTATACCAATCTTATCTCGAAAGTGTTCAAACTTTACATGAGATAGAGGTTTGGTCAACACATCAGCAACCTGTTCATCCGTGCTAACATACAGGAGCTTCAGGGCTCCTCTCTGCACCATGTCACGGATGTAATGATATAGAATCTCTATGTGCTTCGGCCTGTCATGGAATACAGGATTCTCTGTCATCTTTATGAAGCTCTGGTTGTCACATAGGATCGTGGTTGCTTCCATCTCTAGGTCAAATAGACTGGTCAGCAACTTTCGAAGCCATATAGCTTCGCAGCTAGAAGAACATGTGGCATTGTACTCTCCTTCCACTGTGCTGAGAGAAATACTGGATTGCTTCCTACTTTGCCACGAAATCATGGTTGATCCCAAACTGAAACAGCATCCGGACATGCTTTTTCTGTCAGCAACGCTTCCTTCCCAATCTGAATCAGTGTATCCACTCAATGTGAAATTGTGATCTCCATCATAACTGAGACCATAATCTATCGTACCTTTAAGGTACCTCATCACATGTTTTGCAGCCACTAGGTGAACACATCTGGGCTCTACCAGAAACTGACTCAAGGTGTTCACGGCAAAACAAATGTCTGGTCTGGTGTTCGTTAGGTACATCAGTGATCCAATAATATGTATGTACAGTGTGGCATCAATCAAATCTGACGAAGTATCAACCAGCAACTTCAGCTTCGCTTCCATGGGTGTATTCATGGGCTTGCATTCCAGCATATCGAATCTCTTTAAGATTTCGACCGTGTACTTCCCTTGGTTAAGGAAGATTCTCTTAGGACTCTGCCATACCTCAAGACCTAAGAAGTAATGCATTAGGCTGAGGTATTTCATTTCAAATTCCAAGGCAAGTCTCTTTTTACATTCAGCGGTGAGCTTTTCTTCTCTAGTTAAGAATAAGTCATCCACATATAGCAGTAATATTACCGGTTCATTATCCATAATTTTGAAGTAGATATTTGAGTCTGCTTTACTCTTGGTAAAGCCTAAGCTCGTCAAGAAACTTTCTATATGGCCATACCAAGCTCTAGGAGCTTGCTTCAATCCGTATGAGGCTTTCTTCAATCTGCAGACATGAGACTTCCTGTCTTCTACCTCAAATTCTTGAGGTTGCTCTATATACACTTCGTCTTCGATGACACTGTTTAGGAAAACTGTCTACACGTCCATCTAGTGCAGCTTCCACTTCATCTTAGTTGCAAGAGCTATGATGGTCCTGATTGAAGTGTATCTGGCTATAGGAGCGAATGTCTCTTCATAGTCAATGCCTTCCTTCTGGGAAAATCCACGAGCGACAAATCTTGCTTTATACTTCTCAATACTTCCATTAGCAGCATGTTTTATTTTCAAGAGCCATTTGTAGGATACCCCATATTTATTCTTCGATATGGGAACTATTTCCCATACTTCGTTCTTCATTATGGATTGGTATTCCTCTATCATGGCATTTTCCCATCCTTTTCTCTGAATGACTTCTTCAGAGCAGGTAGGCTCCTCTTCTAGAAGATCACACATCAAAGACGTATAACTGGAGAATGGCTTTGGTCTTTTCACCTATCTCATAGTTCCTTTGGGAACACCATATTTCTATCCATCTTGAATAATCTCTCTAGCCCAAGCTGGCTTTCTTTTATGAAGGATCATCATCTGAGGAGATTCTTGCACTTCTACTATATCATGGTCTTCTAGAAGTTCCTCATCAGGGGAAGTTATGACTTCCCTCTCTGGTTCTGCAGCTCTGGGAACCTCCCTCATTGCAGTATTGGGGATTACGAGTTCCTCTTCATATACCTCTTCAAGTTGGCACATTTTAGATTTCTTGAGCGCTGCATCTTCATCAAAGGTCACATCCCTGCTGATCTCAATGTGATGTTGACCTGGTATATAGATTATGAATGCCATGGAGACCTCATAGTATCCCACAAATATTCCCTTCTTTCCTGAAGGGTCCAGCTTGTTTCTCTTTTCTTTAGGTATATGAACAAACACTGGACAACCAAATATTTTGAGATGGCTTACCTCTAGCTTCTTTCCGATGAACATCTCTTCTGGTGTCTTGAGCCCAAGTGCACTATGGGGCAATCGATTATGCACATAAACAGCTACGATTGTTGCTTCTGCCCATAAGCACATAGGAAGATCTTGATCATGGATCATAGTCTTCACAGCTTCCAGTATGGTTCTTTTCTTCCGTTCAGCTACACCGTTTTGCTGGGGATCTTGATCCCAACATCCTTGCAAAAGTTCACGAACTCTTTTGAGGTATATTCTCCTCTATAATCTGACCTGGGTATCTTAATCTTCCTTACAGAAAGGTTCTCTATCAAGGCTTTGAATTCCTTGAACTTGTTGAACACTTCAAATATATCCAAGTCTTTACGAGAATAATCATCAATGAATGATACATAGTATACATACCCACTAATGGAGGAT
>ML777987.1:900389-938165 GCA_009831015.1 Picea engelmannii | reverse complement strand
TATAATACTTTACAAAGACTGTTGTCTCAACTATAGTCATCAACTTGTCATGTGTACCTTTGAATTTTGATTAATCAAACCTGGAGCCTTGTCCTCAAGAATGAGTGCTTGCTTTTATTCCAGGTCTCCTTCACTCAAGTAACGAGTGTTTTCTTCAACCTGTCTTCTATACTAAGACAATACGCTATCTTGACAAAGGTTAGTTAGAGGATAAGCTCTATGATCAACTTTCAATCCTTCTAATAATTTGAGCATAGCTTCGACATGCAACACTGATTAAGATAATGTCATGACAAATAGATGGATATCATAATAATCACACCTAGGTTGCACCATTCCTCTGAATGTGTTGGATCTTGAGATCCTTCTGGATCAATGGCAAGAGATCCCTTCTCCTACAAATACTCTTTAGGGTTTAACCATTAAACATATGTGAGTACATACCTTTGATGATATTTGCAGGTGGTGGCTCCATCTGGTAGCAGCGGTAATCATTACCAACTCTTAAGAAAACTTCAAGGGTGACTGCCACTGGTAGTACGGTTGCTACTGCAACTGCAACTAGTTCTGAGACTGCAATTGCAACTGCAACTTTAGGGTTTTATGAGGAAACCCTAATTTTGAAAACTTCAAATTTTGAAAATCTAATCCAAGGGATAGATGCGCTGAGCTGAGGCAAGTTAGCTGGTGCAGTCAGAATTTTGAAATTCCAACTTTTACCCCCTCAAACTTGATCTGCGGATTTCTGGACTGGTGCTTCTGGTTTTCCGGTACTTCTGGTACTCTGGTACTTCTGGTACTTCTGGTACTCTGGTTTTCTGGTTTTATGGTACTTTGTGAAACTAGGGTTTCACTTTTCGGTAGATCTAACCACTGAAAAGGTGCGCTGATGATGCCAAATTGATCCTTAGGGGAGGGCGCAACTTTCTAGATAGTTTTAGGGCTAAAAAGATTCACTTTTGAAAAACCCTAATTTGCAGGTACCGCAATAGTGACATTTTTCCTCTTGCGAAATATGCTTCCTTCATCTTGGATCTGATGCCATGTTAATGTTTAAGCCATTATTATAGATTTTTTTGTTTCATTGTATAACAATAGCATAATCCAAGATCACTGAGAAATACACAATCACAAGAGACACAACATTTATCCTAGGAAACCCTCTAGGGGAAGAAAACCCAACAAAACTTCCTTAATATAGATAGCCAATACAATGCCAAGAGATCTCTATGCTAAAACAGAAAGTCCTCTCCAAGATATGCGCCACTCTCTCTCTCCTTTGCCGGTAACAGATCAGAACTTGTCTCTCAAAGTGAGCAAGTGAGTTATGTTCAAATGAGGCGCTAGCCTCCTTTATTTATACAAGTTTTACCACGTGTGAAGTGTCTCTTCACTGGCAGGGCCGACTTCTCAATATGGGTGGGTAAACCCACCTTTATGGTATTTCTGGGTCTCTTAATTAACTGTTGGGGCCGACGACTTATTCTGCCTATTACATTTTTCTTCTGACCAATCCGCAAATGGGGATTTGGTCCTATTACAATATCCGACATGATCAATCCACAATGGGGATTGATCCTATGAATAAAATATCAATAATAATAAGAATACTCTTTGCAGTTACATTATTTCAACAGTGTCTTCAGTCGGAAAGTTGGTGCTTGCAAGGGAGTTATCGCTTCCTTTGAGTTGGTGCTCATAAATCCATGGGGTTGGTGCCTCCTTCCAATCGGTGCTGGTAAATTAGGGATTCGAAGCTTCCTTCAGGTTGGTTTTTGTAAATTATGGGGTTGATGCCTCCTTCCAGTTGGTGCTAGTAAATCTTGGAAGTTGTTGCTTCATGTGGATGTAATCTTCATGATATATATTAAAAGTGTTCCTTAGTTTTCTCCCTTTTTGGTTTCCACGTAAAAATCTCTTATGTATTGTGTTTGAAGTTGTGCATTGTTGAATGGCATTGTTGATAAGTTAATGTTTACATGTTGTGATTAAAAATGGTAAAAAGTGCTCAATAATTATTCACCCCCCCCCCCCTCTCAGTATTGGTGAATATTCCAACACCTCATGTTGAATTTTCTCCTTTAAAGTGACCATAAAGATATCTAACAAATTATCCTCAGGAATGTTCTTTACCCTGAGACTGAGCTTTTGGAATTGTTGAATGTGCTCTGTAATTGGACCTTTTTGTCAAATATTTACTAATTTAATAAATAAATTATTGCTCTTAATATCCCTATAATGTGATATCAATTCATCCATAAAAATGGACCAAGAGAAAATAGATTTTTTTTTCTTTCACAAATCCATTAATACCACACAAATTGATCATTTTATAAATACAGGTATGTAATAGGTACCTTTTGTAATATTGGTGTTTGTTGTAAATCAAATAATTGCTCCATCTAGAATATTCATGTTATAGGATATTTACCATCAAACTTCCTCATATCGATCTTTGGAATGAAGTAGTTCATTGGTTCTGCATTGATACCTTGATGATGTTGATCTTGAAGTAATGAATGATTCTGAAATTCAGTATTTTTTCTCCCCAATTATGATAAAATAATCCCTATATGTGATTGAGTCTCAACACCATTGTTCTCCTTATTTTCATGATTTCCTTGGATCTCCATATCTCCTTTAGGGAGTCTCTCATCTAGATCCTGCAAGATCATGGAAGACTTGGAATTTTTCAATTCTAACATCTTCTTTTCCATATGATTTTCCATCTTCTTTTCCACCTCATCCATCTTATTTTCCATCTTTCCAATTTGGTAAAAAAAATCATATTTTTCTTCTTGAGTCATGGTTGAGCTCTATGGAGATTTAGTTGGTGAAGTAAATTTTGGAGGATCCTTTGGAGCCATGTGAGAAAATCAAAATTCTCTTATTTTTCCTATTTAGAAGAAATTTTGAATCACCAAAAATGGATCTTCCAATCAAAAATTATTTCAATTGTAAGTTACGTACCTTTCAAACCCTTAATTTGGAGTATGTCCTCCTGGATGACCTTCCTTTTGATGTATTTCTGAAATTTCATCCCTTATGAGTCTGAAATTTTGGCATGTAATACTCTGATATGTCCTCTCTGCGATGTCATAGGTCTAACCAAAATTTGATGTGTCAACTGAAAGTTATGATAACTTTCCCAAACCTTGTTGATTTTTGGAATTTTCTGGAGAGCGAAATTGTACAAAATGTCATGTGTCCAGTAATTAATACCTGATTCTAAAATTTAGACTACTTGTACTAGATGATTTATCCTTAATCTCCACCAATTTTCACCATCTAAAACCCCCTAGAAAAAAAAAGTTATAAAGAAAATCTTAAGATGACCAGTTTAAAATTGAATTCAGGATGAGTCAAAAACCCTATATTCCATAGGATATATCTATGAAAGTATAATGACCCAGAAGATGAAATTTGTACCACATGTACCTTTATATGTCATTTAAGTAACCTCCAATTTTTTCTATCTAAATTGGCCCAGAAAAAAATTATAGTGAAAATTCTAATATGACTCGCTTGGAGAAGAAAAACCATAAGATCGATGCTCTGATACCAAATGTTATGATCCAACCCCTTAAAAAATGACAAAAAGTCAATGAATACAGTCCACTTTGAGGGGGAAACCTCCTTTTACAATATATCTAGTTCATAATACAATATGAGATTAGATAAGATGAACCTAAGACTATGTATCCATGATATATATATATATATATGTGTGTGTGTGTGTGTGTGTGTGTGTGTGTGTGTGTGTGTGATACAAAGGGTACAATTATGATGAAAGGGTGAAATGAAGGGTTTTATCTGACCTACACATATAACACTAGAAATGTAATAATTCAATATATAAGGCTTAATAAGGGGTTTCATACATAACATGCGGATTTTTCTAGGGATTAACAATCCTATTTTTATATTGTAGTGAATGTATGTGCTCTAAGGCATATGTGGAGGGATGCTCTTGTAATATTGGATTTTTCCTAAGGAATAGAAGACTAAGATTTATGTGGATGTTTCCCCACATTGGAGTTTTACCACGTAAATACTTTTATCTCTCTCTTTTGTATCTCTCGGTTCTTGCTCTCTTTGGTTTATTGTTTATTGATGAATGCATTGGAGTTTAGACAATTTGGATTTCATTGTATGCTAATGCATATTTTCCATATCTAACATGGTATCAAAGTTAGTTATCGGGATCTGTCTCCTTGCACAAATTCTCTTTTGAATTTTTTGCATTAAGTTTTAGTGGAACTGTTCTTTGGGGGGGGCTTCTATTGTGGATCTAATTTTTATCTAGACAACCACTTCAATTTTCACTAGATTTGTGTAGATCTCACCTTTTTTTATCATTTTTTCACAAATCCAACCTCACCATAGTCTCCGAAATAGAGGAATTGGCCAAGATCGACTATTGGTTCATCAAAATTGGCTTCTATTTGCCCACATATTAATTAATTTTCCTAGCCTAGCCTAGGTCATTTAATTTTTTTTAAACCCAAAGTTTTTTGGGCAAATTTTTAGGTTTAGTGGTTTACCAAGCCTTTTTTTTTTACCTAGCCTATTTTTTTTACCGAGCCTGTTTTTTTTACCAAGCTTGTTTTTTTGTCCAAAGCTAACAACTTTTGATCGAGGAGGTATTTTTGGGTGGAATATTTTATGGGGGTTCATTTTTTCATTTCCTAACTAACTAGCCCCCTCCTACTCCTCTCTACGGAACATACAACTGCATTTTTTGTTCTACGAATTCCCTTTTCCCTAAATAGACCATTTTTGTCTTTGTGATTGCAGGCATATGACTACATTTTGCTTAAATTTGAAGGTTTGCAAGTGTTATTTCTCCAATTTATTGTCGTACGACTGAATTTGATTGAATATTTGTAGTGAATTATCTCTTTGGAGGTGGATTTTTTAGTTGAGTGGTTTGAGTTTTTAGAAACTCACGTTATGATGTTTCATCACACTTCTCCTATAATTAGTTGGAAACTTCTCCTAGAATTAGTTGGTTGGGAGGTTGAACAACAGTTGGAAACATTTGGTCGAGCGATCGACCGGAAGTTGACATAATTCAGTCGATTATTCAAGTATCTTTTCAGTTAGGCAGTCAACTAACAATCGACTAGGAGTTGGATGCATGAATGGTCGGGTCGAGCCAACTTGACTAGTCGGCTATACAGTACAGATTTGACAAAGTCAAATATAACAACCAACGGTTGTATGTGGACAAGATCTTCCCGATTTCAAGGAAGTTGTTTAGATATTGATATTATAAATAAAGGACCCAATGGGTCATTATTAGTGTGTTGATATTGAAAAACATTAAGTTCAATGTGCATTGTGATGTTCAGATCACAATGTGATGTGCTTAAGTATTGTAATGGTGTCTTTAGACACCACCGATCTTCTGTGAAGTTACTTCTCTTCAATAATTCTACAGATTGTTTAATTTGTTTCTCATAGGGTAACACCCAATCCCCAACATGGTATAAGAGTGATTATATTAGACCTCGCCTATTGTCTGCAAATCCAACTGAGTCGGATTTATTTGTGATTTAGACTTGGTCGATGAGTTGTCGACTATAAACTATGAAAATATATAATATTTGTTAGATATCGAAGATGGATTCAAAGATCGATCTCGTCATTCTGAATGGATCAAATTATGCTAAATGGGAACCAAATATGGAAACCTTGTTGAAGAGTAAAGGAATCTAGCAGTATATGAAGATTGTGATTCCAATTCCGAAAGATGACTAGATGAAGTGTCGACAGAAAAAAAAATATGAGGTTGTGGGGGTCATCAAAACCTATATCTCGTGAGAGATTCAGTTCCATACTAGAGGAATCAACTTTCCTCATCAAGTCTAGAATAAACTGAAGACCTTATTCGACAAAGTCAATGAAATCCAAGTCATGGAGATAGAGAAAGAGTTGATCTCTCTCGATCCTCATTCCTTCAATAGAATTGAGGACTATTTGGAGCATGTGAAAGAGCTATAGTTGAAATTGGGAAAATGTGGAAAGAATTATCAAAATAAAGATGGAAAACTCATTGATTTGGTCTTAATGAATCTCATAACACCATTCAACATGTTCATTTCAACATTTCAAACCAACTAGCAGGAACGCAAAGAAGACAGTCAAGATTATACCTTTGATCATTTTTGTGGCTTGTTGATTAATGATCCACACATATTGCTTGATGAAGAGAATCTTGGTGGAAAACATCAAACTCAATTTCTCAAGATAAATGGCAAGGTGAATCATAAGGAAATAGTATGGTTTGATACCCCTATACAAAAACTACAATGTCATGACCAGAAAACTAAAGGGAGGACTCATGAACCCTGAAAGAATAGAAAGAAGAAGATGTCTCATTACTCTGGAAATATTGGACATGTGGAGAAATTTTGCTACAAGAAGAAAGATGACTTAGAGGAGAAATTCAAGTGAATTGAAGGAGACGTTTTGGTTGTTCATCAACCTTCTGATAATTTCACCTTCAAATTCGAAACTTCTCAAGTTTTTCTTTCTCATTCCGTGTAGAATGAATGGGTAGTCAATTCTAGATTCACTCATCATATGGCTAAGGATTCTTCCTTGTTCACATCCTTGGATAAAGATGTGGAGCGAAAGATATATTTTGTTGATGATTTTTCTCTCGACGTTGATGGTCATGGTGATGTTCCCTATCAACATGGAAAGATTGTCAATGTCTATCATGTGCTAAATCTAAGTGAAAATTTGTTGCCAATTTCTCAACTTACTCAAACATGTAAAATTGTGGAGTTTTGTCCAAATCGGTTCTTTGTTAGAGATCTCAAAAATGGCCAGTCGATTGTCATCGAAGGGTTTCTTTACTCAAAGGATAGCATGTACATTTTTTACGACTTGACTTGACCCGAATCTGAACTGACTGCTCTCATTGCTCACACTGATGAACGAAGTCAAATTTGGCATGAACGACTTAGACACCTAAATTATCGAAGTCTACAGTCAATGGAAACACAGAATATGGTTGTTGGTCTACCTAATTATTTTCCCCTTGATGAACTCTATAGAGGATGTGTGCCGGATAAGCATCATCAAGCACCTTTCAACTCCGGCAAAGTGTGATGAGCACCAAACCTCCTGGAGTTGGTTCATAGTGATATTTGTTGCATAAATTTACCTTCCTTAGTAGGTGTCAGGTATATTTTTACCTTTATTCATGATCTCTCTTGATTCACTTGGGCCTATTTCTTGAAAAATAAGCATCATGTGTTTGAAAAGTTCAAAGAATTTAGGGCCTTTTCTTAAAAGAAATGTCGTCGACCCATCAAGTGCCTGAGATTAGAAAATGGTGGTGAGTATGTGAATCAACCTTTTTAATATTACATTGTTCAATCTGGAATTGATTAGTAGTGATTGGTCCCTCATACTCCTCAACACAACGGTGTTGCAGAATGCAAGAATCAGACATTAGTCAAAATGGCTAGATGTCTTTTACAGGCCAAAGATTTTCCACCTCACTTATGGGTTGAAACTATTTAATGTGAAAACTATCCTCTGAATCATATTTCATCTCAAGATATCAATTTTGTGTCTCTGGTCAAAAAATAGTGTGGAAGAAATCCCTCAGTCGACCACCTACGCATATTTGGATGTGTTTCTTGGTCTTGTATTCTAGATGATTGCAGAAAGAAACTGGATGCAAAGAATCATTCTTGCATCATGATGAGATACTCTAAAGAGTCTAAATCCTATCGATTGTTTGACCTTGTCAAACAACAGATCATTTTCAGAATAAATGTGTGGTTTGATGAGAAGTATTCAGGCATTAAGTTGTTGAATGCTTCCTCTGGTTTACTACAGTATGGTCCCTTTGATGTTGTTTTTGAAAATGTTTATCCTATTTCATTTTTCAATCATTTGATTGGAGAGTTAAACTCTATTAATGTTTCAACTGGGTCATTAACCTTCGTTCTCGAGTTGACTAGTTAGTCAATTTCTGTTTCAACTGGTCCTCCATCTCCTTCGACTAAAATTGTTCCTTGTCCTAATGAACTTCTACAGTGGACATCATTTTACCCCTTTCTTTCCTACCTATATGGATTGCTAATATGATTGAAGTTATTGGTCCCGATGTTGGTGATATTTCTTCATGTCGACAAACTCACAGTCAGAGGTAGTGTGCCAATGTTTCCTTAATGACTCATGTTATTGAAACCTGTGATCATGTTTCTCACTCAAACACACAAGGACAACCTAAATGGGAGAAGGTTATGCGGGATGATATGGATTATCTTTTGAAGAATCATACTTGGGATTTAGTTCCTCAACCTCAAGAGAAGAACATTGTGAAATGTCGATGTGTCTACAAGGCCAAATTTATCTCTAAAAGTATTGTTGAGCATCAGAAATCTCACCTGGTCGTGAAAGGATTGTCTCAACAAGAAGGCATTGAATACACTAAGACCTTTTCCCCTGTTGAAAATATTAATTATGTTCGACTGATTATTTCCCTTATTACTTATTTTGGGTGGCAAATCCATGAAATGTATGTGAAAAGTGCCTTCCTTCATGGAAAATTATCTAAAGAAATTTTAGTGGAAAAACATTTTGGTTATGTGATAGATTCTACTCTCATTTGTCAACTTAAGATGTATCTTTATGTTTTGAAGCAAGCTCCCAGAGCTTGGTATTAAGATTGACAATTTATTTCTCAATATTGGTTTCAAATGTTGTGAATCTTATCACAATTTATATGTACTCCATAATGTTGGGGACATAACCTACCTAACCCCTCAAGTGGCTAGAATAATATATTTCCATTTAATAAAGGTCAATATTAATAAGGCCTAGCAATAAGGAGGAATAAGTCAAATGTAAGAAGACCTAATAGAAGCTTCTGCTTCCATAAGGATCTTCCTCTAAATTGTTCTTTTTGATAGATATATTTAGTATAAATAGGAGTAGAGGGTATGAGAAGTTTTTTCTTGAAGAATTATTGTAATAGAGCTTTGTGCTGCTAGAGATTTCCCCCTCGAAGAGGCAAGTGAATAGTGTTTCCTATCAATAAAGGTATAATTTTGTTGTTGTTGTTCCATATAATTTGTTGTTCTGTTGTTATCTTTGTAGTATTTTCATATTCTGTTGCTATCTCGTTTTTATCTTCTGCATTATTTCTCTTCTCTTCTAATATAATAGACCTTCTACCTTACAAGCGGTATCAAAACACTTTCCTCAATAGAAAATTGTGGGTGAATTTTTTTCAGGGTAGAGATTGTTTTGGCATCTTAAAGCTATAGAGATATGTCGTTACACACATAAACCCACGGTCAGGGAGTAATACACATGGGGAATACAAGTGGTACTCAAGCACACATCTGTTGGCCACCCTTGTAACCCATGTTGGTATCCCTTCGAGTGGTAGCGTATCAGAAAGTACCTATATATAGATCAGACTAGATCTCCTGAAGCCCTCCATAGATAAACATATTTAGTGTCTGAATGTTATAGTTCCACCGAGAATAGCACTCGGTAATATACTCTCTATTACCTAGGTAGTCTGGTAGCACGGCTAAGGGAATGGTCTATCCTGCTTAGTTGGTGCCCTTAGATATTGGGTCGAGTACTATTGTTGGACCCCGCACGTATATCAGAGAGTTATAGAACATGGAAGACCCTTGTTTGTAGAAACCCTAAATACCCTACCCCTTGGGATAGAAAAAAAAATAGAACAGACAAGATCTATTGCCGCGCAACTGTGCCTTCTGCATTATGGTTTCAAAATTACTACACATTTCTTCCTGTTAAGAATTTGGGCATTTCATCACTGTAGTATTATTCAGGCCAAAGTATAACTTTGTAGTAGTAAAATAAAAAGTATAGTGGTCCCACCAGCATACTTATTTGGGACCTATCCCATTGGATTCCCCTTTTATCCCTAATCACAGTCATACCTTTCATTTTTAATCCTTTTTTTCAATGGACCTGACCCCTTCTCAGCTTCCCTATTTTTCTTCCTATTCCATTATATTTCCCTTCTCGCCCTGATCTTGTGGTACCTATCAACTATAATTATTTTTTTGTGGTCCAACCCACCCATTTTTCCTTACCCGCACTCCCCCTTTCCAAATGACCACCACTCGCAACCAAGACCTACAAGCTTCCATCAATCAAGCCCAGGACTCCATCCAACATATGACATCTGATATTGGATCTACCAATTCCTGCCTTGCAAAATTTGAGACCCAAGTCTAGCACAATTTTGACACCATGGAATCCAAATTCATGAACCAATTTAACACCCTCCAGTTTGTTGTCAACCAGTTGTTGAACTGCACTCCGGATCCTTCCTCCTCGGACCAACCAGATGTTGTTTATTCCTCTCATTCTCTGCATTTTCAATCCAACTCATTTCATCATGACCCTTCTCTTCCCCGCATTCAGGTCAATAAATTTGATGGCTCTGATCCTACGGGTTGGGTCACTCAAATGGAGAATTATTTTTCTCTGCATGGTATTACTCATGAGTTTGAAAAACTTTTCTATGATATCCTCTATCTAGATCTTGAATGATGGAAATGGTGGCAATGGCGTAAAAATTCACGTGAGGGATATATTGTCTGGACCCAGTTTGTTGTAGATATATATGGTCGCTTTGACATTGATACTCACTATCTCAGTCATTTGACCAAGTTGAAAAAGTCGGGCACAGTGGAAGACTTTATAATGTATTTTGAGCATTTTCCCTTTCGAATCGATGGCATGGCAGATGTGTTCTTCCATGAATTATTTATCAGTGGCGTAAAGGATGAAATCTAATCCCAGGTTCTCATGGCCCGCCCTCAAACTTGGTTGGAAGCTACTAAACATGTTAAAGGTTGAACAAGTTGTTTTTTTCTAGAAAATAAATAAATAAAAACTCTTTTATATTCCTTGACCCACTAATCCTAACCCCCATGTCACTCCCCTTAGGGTTCAGAAATTAACTAGGGATGAAATGGTTGAAAGTCAAATGAAGGGTCTTTGTTATAATTGTGATGAAAAATATTTTCTGGGGCACAAGTGTAAGGAACAAAAACTTTTTATGGCCATTTTATTCATCATTTCATTGCCCAGGAAACCAATTGCTATATCTGTGTTGTCAATAATTTTCAAATCATGATAGCCAATGGTAGGTCCATGAAATGTGGTGGGCGTTGTGAAAATGTACGTCTTCAAATTGGACATTACCACCTGAAATATCATATGTTTTCCATTGAAATGGGTGGTTGTGACATTGTGTTAGGTGTCAAATGGTTACACACTTTCAGTCCCATTCTTATGGATTTTAAGAAATTAACCATGCAATTCCAACAGGAGGGACAAAGGTTTTGTTGTTTGTGGAGCCTGATTATCTTCCTGATTCAGAGGTCCTTGCTTTCAACCATGTTTATACCCCATGAAGACTTTACACCCTAGAAGTATGTACACTCTTCCACGTGGGGGAGTGCAGAGGGGGGTACCCCCTCTGCGAGGTCCGGGGGGGTTATCCCCCCGACTGGGTGGTTCGGGGGCAGCGTCCCCTGATGGGGGTTTGGGGGCGAATCCCTCGAAGAAAAAATTTCCTTGTAAATGTATATTATAATTTCATTGTAAATATGGACCGTTCATTATAAGGTCGCAGATCTAATGGTAGAAATTATGTTCGGGTTTTTTTCCCTAGAAGGCAACCCTCTGTTATGAAGGAAATGTATTGTGACTATGATTATGGTCAGTATTGTATTCTAAGAGAGGATACTGTGAGAGAAAGATGAGGAAGTTACAGCGGGTTTTGTTGTAGGTTGTATCCCTTCATTTGTTGGATAATAATAAAGGAAGGACCTGGAAATTTCTCTGGTGGATGTAGCCCACACTGGGTGAACCACATAAATATGTGTCTCTATTGTATTTTGTATCTTCTATGTTTTGTTTTCGCATTTGTTTTATTTTATTGCTTCGCGGTCCTGTTTTTCTAACAACGGGTATCACTTCCAAGGTCTCACAGTTGGTTCTCCTAAAATCATCAGTTCCCATCACATGGAAAATCTCCTCAAGAAAGGCCACTACGGTATTATTTCTCAACTCCATTATATTCAAGCGGTTGAGACACCCTCTGTGTGTCTTGACCTCCAAGCTATTCTCTCCAAACATCAAGTTGTTTTTTCCACGCCTCGGGGACTTCCGCCTTCTTGTGGTCTTCATGATCATTTCATACCCCTTGTTCCATGAAGTCTTCCTCCCAATGTTCTCCCTTATCATAATCCCTTTGCCAAAAAGAATGAAATTGAGAAAATAGTGCAGGAATTGCTCCAAGAGGGTGTTATCCACCCCAGTACCAGCCCTTATTATTCTCCTGTGGTCATGGTACTTAAGAAAGAAGGCACTTGGAGCATGTGTCCTGAATTTTGTGCCCTCAATAAACTCACCATCAAGGACAAGTTTCTTATTCGTGTCATTGATGATCTCTTGGATGAGCTGAGTGGTGATCATTACTTCACTAAACTTGATCTGCATTCTGGCTACCACCAGATACTTATGCAAGAAGCTGACATCCCCAAGACTTCCTTTCAAAATCATGAGGGTCACTATGAGTTCTTGGTCATGCCGTTTGGCATGTTGATGCAGGAGCATCCTTCCACATCAGCATATGTGTCAGCAAGCCAACACACAGGTGCGCATTGGGGAAAGGGAGAGGCACAGACCCTCCCATTTTTAAATTTGAAATATAATACTATATGGATTTATGTTGTAAGATTGAGTAAATCCAAGCCATGCCTTTGTACAGGTAGTGGATAGGGTCACCTTAATGGTTGATTGTAAGAAGGTCTAGATCTTAGTCAGGTATGGATCTTCATTCATTGTAAGAAACCATAGGGATAAGGTGTCTTAATTGAGACAATGATGGCACTAAGGCGGTAGAGAGAGGATAAGCTCGAGGAGGTCTCTTGTAAAAAAGAAGGAGATGAGAGCTAGAAATCCTCAGAGGAGGAAATAGGAGGATTATGAGAAAAGAGTCTGAGAAGCTTGGAAGCTCAAAAATAGGAAGTAGAATAGTTCTTTGAGAGACCTTGATAGAGTTGAGACTCTGTAGCAGTCCAGCCTGCACATATTGTAATCAGATTTTCATATTAATGAAAAGATAGCAGTTTTTCATGCATATGGTTGTTTATGTGTTTAATGTATTTATGTGTTCCATGAATGTATGTTGTAGATGTATGATAGATTTCATATGCAGTAGGAAGATAGACTTATCTGTCTTTGTTGAGGTTTTTATATCATTCTGGATTCTTTAGGTTGTGCAAGGAGTGCACAATAGAACATTGGAGGTTTTGTAGCCTGCACAAGGAGTGCGCATCTGAACTCTGTGGAGTCAGAAAAGAACGTGCCAGGAGGGCGCACCAGAGTCATGACAACTCAAGAGAAACCTTAAGGTTGTTGAATTCCTTAGAGGAGAAATTGTGCAGAGGAAGCATAGAGAGACATTGTCACTGAGATCTCTGTAGAGCTCTGCCAGGTGGGCATTGAGTAGGTGCAAGTGTGCATAGAAGAACTATGTTTCGAGTTTAGAAAGAGACAATAGGACTGTCAAAGAGAAGACACTCGTAGAGTTGTTGAATACTTTGTAGAGCTCTTCCGGGTGGGCATCGATCAAGTGCAAGTGTGCACATAGAGAACTCTATGTCGAGTTCAAAGAGAAGAGTATCAGAGGAAGATACTCATAGAGTTATTGAACACTCTATAGAAAACACTCAGCAAGGTGTGCTTTGAGTGAGAGGTTGTCAGGAGGGCACCAAGAAATTCCTTTGAAGGAAGTGAAAGGGTCGAGACCCTTTGGAGTTATGATTCAGTTTGAATCTCAGAAGAGATAGTGCAAGGAGTGAGTAGGAGATGGGCTTATTCCAAGTCCCAAAGCCTAGGAGGTTAAGCACAAGTCAAGACCGAGGCATTCAGGCTCACAGCAGAAGGTTCAGAGGATAAAACCTTTGAACACTTACAAATTTTCCCAATCTCGGGAGAACGAAGAAGCTCAAGAGGAGGAGCGACAAAAGACATCATATTTGTTGTTAGAAACGATTAAGACAGGCGAATGAGCGTCGAAGAAAGTGAAGGAGAGATACCAGGAAGAAATAGATCCCAGTCGTAGGATCTGAGTGCAAGGGATCAAAATTTATCCGATCAAGGTAAATTCCATGGCCCTTAACCCTTTGTGTGCACAGGAGAGTGGACTTGTCGAAGTCCCAAAGTGATTAGGGACCATCCATCATCCATAGGGACAGGTGGCATAAGATCCACAACTCTGTAGTGAGAGCACTTCGGAAGTTTTTGATTGAGGAGAAGGTGAAATTGTCGAATAGTCGAAGGCCGAAGTAGATCCAGGTCGTTGGTCACGAGGAGACACGTGTCAAAAGATCTAAGACTTCAGAGAAAGTCACTTCGGAGAATTTCAAGTGTGGAGTGTGACAAACTCTCGAAGTCTCTAAGGTTGAAGTATATCGCAACCGTCCATTGTGAGGGACACGTGGTGAGATATTAGGAATTTTGGAGGCCTAGCACTCTGAAAGGAAGTCGACAGAAGTGGAGAAGATCTGAATTGTCAGATCCAGAGGGACATGTGGTGGAAATCCATCAATTTCGAGTGAAAGAACTACGGGAGGAATGAGTGTGCAGGAGTCTAAAACTCTCGAAGCCCAAAGAGCCAAAGTCATTCATAGTCGTTGATCGTGAAGGAGGACATGTGTTTGTAGATCGTGGACTCCGGGCGAAAGCGCTCCAGGAAAACATGAGCGTAGAGGAGTTGAAACTCCCGAAGGCCGAAGTCCCGAAGTGGACGATAGTCATTAATTTGAGGTGGGTGCATGGCCTCATATCTAGAACTCCAGGTATAGAATACTCTGAAGGAAAGTGAGCATGAAGTTGAGACTTTTGAAGGCCGAAGTCCCGAAGTGGACCAGAGTCGTTGATTTGAGGAGGATGTGTGGCAAAAGATCTATCATTTCGGAGAAAAGTCATTCTGGGAGAAAAAGGAGTGTGTTGAACAAGAACTCTCGAAGGCCGGAGAGTCAAAGTTCATCTGAGACGTTTGTTTGTTGAGGATAGGTGTCAGCATATCTTCCACTTCGGAAGATAACCACTTAAGAGTAAGTAAGGGTGGAGAGTTTGAAACTCCCGAAGCCCGCAGATCAAAGTTAATTGTAGCCATTGATCAAGAGAAACCGTCGAGGTCACAAGATCGACGGTAGTGCTTAATTGCAGGGACAGAAAATGATCGGGTTTTAAAAGCCTTAGAGCGGGCCGCAATTGTAACCACGGTATTTCCAAAGGGATACATGGCAGTTGGTTATGAATTGCGGAGAGAAAAGCGGTGTGGTATCAAACCACTCTAGGTTTCCTCGCAATCGCCTGTTTACTTGAGGACATAGCCCGAGGTCATAAGTAGGAAGGGGCTAAACATAAAGGAGCTAGCGCCTGAAAACTAATAGTTTAGTAGCGCGAAGAAAGAGGTTGTGGGCGTCATAGAACATGCACCAAAAAGCCAAAAGGGTCTGTGTTAAGTTGATTTGGGTTCCAGTAGGGGACCGGAGAGTCGATTCAACTCAGCAGATTGAAATATCCTAGACCGGGAGATCCCAGAACCCCCAAGAGGGGAGGGGGGGATGCATCACCTGTGTAATTCCCCCTCCGCCTTCCAAAGCCTCATGAATCATGTCTTTTGTCCTTTTCTCCATCATTTTGTCTTATTTTTCTTTGATGATATACTCATCTATAGTAAAACTTGGCAATCCCATCTTTCCCATGTGGATCAAGTTCTCCATCTACTCTCTCAACATCAACTTTTCCTCAAACACTCTAAATGTGCCTTTGGCACCTCATAACTCGATTACTTGGGTCATATTTTTGGAAAGATTGGTGTCTGGGTGGATCCTAAGAATATTGAAGCAGTGTAGGATTGGTCTCGCCACAATACTATCAAAATCTTGTGTGGTTTTCTAGGTTTAATAGGATATTATCGCAAGTTTGTTTAGAATTATGGAAAGATTGCGGCACCTCTCACTGCTCTCCTTAAAAATAATTACTTCACTTGGACTCCCATGGCTGATCAGGCCTTTCAAGCCTTGAAGGAAGCTATGTGTACTACTCTATTCTTGGCCCTTCCTGATTTCACAAAGACCTTTGTCCTGAAATGTGATGCCTCCAGGAGAGGAATTGGAGCAGTCCTTATGCAAGAGGGAAGACCTTTGGCCTTTACCAGCAAACAATTGTCAGAACGCCATTTGGGCCAATCAATATATCAAAAGGAAATGTTGGTTACTTTGCATGCAATGGATCTCTAGCACCCTTATCTCTTGGGGCAACGCTTCCAAATTAAGATATATCATTAAAGCCTCAAGCATTTTCTGAAGCAACAACCTTCCTATCTAGAGAAACAAAAATGGGTAAGTAAGCTCTTTGGATATGGTTATGAGATCATTTAACAAGAAAGGCAAAGAAAATGTGGTTGTTGACACTCTTTCTTGAAAATATGAAGATGAAGGGTCCATTTTCTCCCTATCCTTCATTGTACCAGATTGGCTCCAAGTTGTTCGCTAGGAATGGCTACAAGATCCTAAAATTTTGCATTTGATCCAACAATTGCAAGCAAATTCTCCAATTTCCCCAAGGTACTCTTGACACAATGATGAGCTTTGCTACAAAGGTCATTTTTAATTAAGTAAACGGTCACAACTTAAATCAACGGTGCTTTCTAAGCTTCATGCTACACCCACATCTGGGCACTCGAGGTTTACCAAAACTTATGACCAGGTCAAACATTCGTTTTTTGGGGATGGTATGAAAAAGGACGTTTGCACTTTTATGGGAAAATGTGATGTTTGTCAACATAACAAGGGTGAAACAATCAAAGATCCTGGCACACTCCAACCGCTTTCGATTCCACCCGTTATTTGTAGGGACATCCTTATGGATTTTATTGTGGGATTACCTAAATCAGACAATAATTCAGTCATCATGGTGGTAGTTGATCTTCTTTCCAAGTATGCTCATTTTTTTGCTCTTCAACATCCATTTACTACATCCACTGTGGCTCAAATTTTCATGGATCATGTCTTTAAGCTTCATGGAATGCCTCATTCTATTTTTTTTATTCATATCCCACTTTCACCAACAATTTTTGGCAAGAACTGTTCAGGCTACAGGGAACCCAATTGCATCTCAGCACCACCTATCATCCCCAGAATCATGGTCAAACTAAATTTGTCAACAAGTGTTTGGAGACATATTTGAGGTGTTTTTCCTCTGAAAGGAAAAATTAATGGGCTCAATGGTTACCATTAGTTGAATGGTGGTATGACACTTCTTACCATATAGCTACTCGATGACTCCTTTTGAAGCAGTATATGGACAAAATCCACCTTTCGTTCTCTCCTACATGCCAAGTGTCTCAAAGGTCCATGTGGTTGACCAAACGCTTACAGTTCGATAAGCTATTATTCATACCCTCAAAGATAATTTGGTCATGGCTCAGAATTGCAGGAAGCAAAAATTCGATCAAGGTCGCTCAAAACATCAATTTGTTGAAGGAGATCGTGTATTTCTTCGACTGCAACCTTATAAGCAAACTTCACTCAAGGAAAAACATTGTCAGAAACTAGCACCCAAATTTTATGGTCCTTATACAGTTCTCAAGCACGTGAGATAGGTGGCCTATAAATTAGTTTCTCCCAGTTCTTCTAAGCTCCAGCTTGTTTTTCATGTCTCTTTCTTAAAGAAGGTGGTTGGAACTAAGTGCCAAACTCAAACTAGCCTTCCCGAGTTGGATGAAGAAGGATCAATCTAGTTGCATCCACAAGCAGTTTTGGACCAACATGAGCGTTGTCTTTGTCAATGCACCATCAAGGAAGTGTTAGTCCAGTGGAAAGATACAACTCCAGCAGATGTCACCTAGGAGCCAGCTAACATTCTGCAGAAATTTCCTCATCTCAAGCCTTGAGGAAAAGACTAAATTTAAGGGGGAGGGCATGTTAGGGACCTAAACTACCTAGCCCCTCAAGTGGGTAGAATAATATATTTCCATGTAATAAAGGTCAATATTAATAAGGCCTAGCAATAAGGAAGAATAAGTCAAATGTAAGAAGACCTAATAGAATCTTTCGCTTCTAGAAGGATCTTCCTCTAGATTGTTCTTTTGGATACATAGATTTAGTATAAATAGGATTAGAGGGTATGAGAAGTTTTTTCTTGAAGAATTATTGTAATAGAGCTCTTCTCTGTTGGAGGTTTCCCCCTCAAAGAGGCAAGTGAACCTTGTTTCCTATCAATAAAGGTATAATTTTGGTGTTCTTGTTTTGTTGTTATCTCTGTAGTATTTTCATATTTGGTTGCCATCTCAATGTTATTTTCTGCATTATTTCTCTTCTCTGCTAATATAATATACCTGGTACCTTACACATACTCATGGACATACCCTGATTATTTTTATATATGTTGATGACCTTGTCATAACTGGAAATAACATTGATCTCATCCTTAGATTGAAGAAACAACTTGTTGACTCCTTTGACATGACATATCTTGGTATTCTCCACTATTTTTTGGGTCTTCAAGTATTACCTCTATCTATTGGTTATTTTGTTTCTCAATATAAATATGTCATCGATCTCTTGAAACTATTTAAGATGATATACTCTAAGCCATGTGCTACTCCTTTTCAGTCTGGAGTTAAGCTGAGTAAATATTGTCAGTATCCTAAAGTCGATGCTACTCTCTATCAACAATTGGTCGACAATATTATTTATCTCACTCACAGTCGACCTAACATTTCTTTTGTTGTTAGTGTGGTTTCTCGGTTTATGCAGCACCCCATAGAAAGCCACTAGAAATATGTCAAAAGAATTTTTCATTATCTCAAGGGTACCACTCATCTTGGTATCAAATATTGTCGGAGTTCAAATTCGTTGGTTGGCTTCACCGACTCTAAATGGGCAAGTGACAGTGATGATCGGAAGTCCACCTATAGCTATGTTTTTCACTTCAGCACTAGAATGTTGATTTGGTAATGCAAGAAACAAAAGGTAGTCTCTCTATCAACTATAGAAGCAGAGTATCATGGCATTGTTAATGTAGGAACAAAGGTAGTTTGGATTCATCAACTCTTAGGAGAAATTTGGTTTCCTATACCGACCTTGACTACACTCTACAGTGAAAACAAAGTGCCATTCCTATTGACAATCCTATTGCACATAGTAAAATGAAGCATGTCGAGCTCCATTCTCACTATTTGAGACAGTTATTTCAAGAGAAACTTCACACTCTTGTCTATTGCAGAACAGATGATCAAATTTTTGATATCTTTACCAAAACCTTGTATGAAGCTAAGTTTGTCATCTTCGTACTATGCTTAGGCTTGAGGAAGCTGCAATTATGGAGGGGCATCCTACTGACTTAATTTCACCTCTTGAGTCTCTAGAGTTGTGTGCTAATGGGGGGTTGTTAGAACCTCATGTTATGATGGCCCATCACACTTCTCCTGGAATCAGTTAGTCAGGTGTTCGACCAACAGCTGGAAATAGTCGATCGGGTGATCTACCAGAAGTCAACATCAGATGGTCAAGTAATCAACAAGCCTATCGGTTGAATAATCAACTAACAATCAAATACATTCGTCTGATGGATTGACCAATAAAGCAATCAACTACAAGTTGGATGCATGAATGGTCAAGTCGAGCCAACTTGACTAGTCGACTAGACAGCGCAGATTTGATGGAGTCAACTCTAACAATTGATGGTTGTATATGGACAAGATCTTCTTGATTTCAAGGAAGTTGGTTAGATATTGATATTGTAAATAAAGGACCTGATGGGTCATTATTTGTGTGTTGAAATTGAAAGTTAATATAGTCAATATGCATTGTAATGTTTTGTTCACAATGCACTGTGTTTAAGTGTTATAAAAAATTCTTTAGACACCATCGATCTTCTATGAAGTTATTTATCTTTGATTATTCTGCATATTCTATTATTTGTTTCTCACAGGGTTACACCCAATCCCCAACATGATTTTCCTCCTTGGGGGACGATCTGACTGATTAAGATGTCAATTTGTCTCTTTGAAGGTCGGTTTACCTATTCAAGGTCATTTTTCTCAGATCCAAGGGTTTTGTAGGTCAATTTTGCTTGTTGGACCATCGATATCTCTGTTGGAAGACTGAGTTTCATAAATACGATGGTTTTTACCATCATACAACAGTGATTTTTTTCCCAAATACCAAAGTCATGCCCTCTTAACACGCCTCTGTCCATATCTTTTTGATATTGCTACGGATTGTCCCTTACACACCCCAACGGGTCCATCTAAGGGTTTGAATATCTTTGTACACCAAAAAATCATTGAATTATGTAAGTCCATGGACTAATCTTCATAATGATTTGATATGTGTTCATATCACTTCAGTTCTAGTCATATTTTTATTTGTTTTCATTATTATAGTAGTTGACAACTACATGGCATCGTGGGTAGTCAACTAAAGGGTGATCTCGGCTCCTGGACTGATTTATGATATGTACAACCATTTGTGTGGTGCTTGGGAGTGCAAACCTCTTACTTCCATCATCAGATCAGTGGGTGGTGGTCAAATCAGAGGCATTTTTTTTAGGCTATTTATATCTACAGTTGCAAAGCACATGGCCTCTATATCAATTGTGGTCATTGTGATTCGAACCCTAATAAGATTAGTGTTTCACTCTCAGTGTTACTCAATTCCATTGTAATAGTTTCACTCTCAGTGTTACTCAATTCCATTGTAATAGTTTCACTCTCGGTATTTGGCTTTAGTTTTGGTGTCGAGTTTGAATTTATTCACTAAGGGTTTTTCAAATTTAGCTGAGTATTCATTGGATATGTGGTTGTTTGCAATCGTTGGGATATTCTTGCAAACGTGGAGTATGGTTTTCTCACTTTTACTACATATATATAGCCTACACATTTAGATCTATATCTCATCCACTCAGATCTATGGTCTACACACTTAGATTTCTACTCATACTTTCATATTTGTGGCACACAAGTTTTTCTTTTACAGATAGAATCAAATTGCAAATCTAGTGCTTGTGGATCATATCATGGTTCATTTCTTGCTTTAGGGAATCATTCCTCGTGGATTTTAGATATACATTTGAATCATCCTCCAGACACTCAGATCTTTAACATGGCCTAGCCCTTGGGTTGTTGTTCACCTAGAGCATTGGATCATTGTTTGCAGTAGCACACTAGGGTTTTACCACTATATTTGAGATAGTTTCTTGATGGAAGACATTTGGTGCTTTGCTTGGCGTTGTGTATTTTTTATGGAAGACCATTTTACATTGCATGTGGTGCATATTTGAACACTTGTTGAGCTTGATGATCATTGCGAGAACATTTTCAAGTTCTTGATTGAAGCACTTTAGTTGGTCATTAACACTTGTATCATGTTGGATCACCTTTAGCTTCATATTTTGCAATGATTCATGTATTCTTGACACATTGTGGACTTTCCATGATGATTCATGTTGTTACTCTTGGAGGATTCTTTCTTGCAATTATCTCTCTATTTGCTTCACCTTTTCCAGAGTGATGCGTGTGAAGACTTTGGAGACACATTGGTTCTACAATTACTAATCTATCTTGATTTTCTTGGCATTTCATCCTTATCATATTGATGTTGTCATTGTTGGTCGTTTCATTGGTTCTTGATGATAGAAAGTGTCTTCTCCTTGCACCTTATAGAGGACCTGGTTGCTAGTCATTTTGCATTGATTCTTAATGGTAGCATGTGTCTTCTCCTTGCACTTTATTGAGAACATGGTTTCTAGTCATTTTTCATTTGTTCTTGACAGTAGCAAGTGTCTTCTCCTTGAATCTTATTGAGGATATAGTTGCAATTTATGGATGGTTTTCTACATTGTTCTTCTTTGTAACTTATCCTTGACTTCAACAATTTTTTCTTTGTCAGTTCTTCAGTATGTTTTAATTTTTCATTAAGGGGGAATTTAATGTAATTCCATCTCTGTTTATTACTTACAGCCATCATGTAATGTTTGTCTAGTGGCCACATTTATCATTGTATAGCCTATCATCATGAGGCATTTGTACACACAATGAGGCATCAACCTCGTTTACCATTTCATAGATTATCATCATGAGGTATTTGTACACACAATGAGGCATCATTAGACTTGTGAGATATCATATTTGCATGTAACACAACTCCAACTATGATTATATCCCTCTAGTCACCATTAAGGGGGAATGTTAAAATGTGTTAATGATTTCCTAGTGGTCTTAGATTACATGGCTATGGCATTTTGTAAATTTATTCTTCAATAACTCTCTATATTGTAAAAAATTTAAAGGGTTTATCCCATATGCATCATGGGAATTTTTTTCCTTTCACTCTCTCATATATCATAGAAGTGAATGAGGCCCTTTATGAGTGCAAGCATGTGAGAGACTTGACATTGATTTACGGTATTGATCTTTATCCTGGACCCTATGGGTCCTTAGGTCATATCATCCATCTCGTTGAATGTTCTCATTCCTTGTAATATTAGAGAGTTTTCCTGAGAGTTTTCCTAAGGAATAGAAAACCAACTTCCATGGATGTTTCCCCGCATTAGGGTTTTACCACATAAGCACTTGTCTCTTATCTCTCTCTTTTCTTGCATTCTTTGATTTACCGAATTATCTAATTCTTGGCATATGTGATTAGACCAGTTAGATTATTTTGTATTTTAATGCATATTTCTTAGATCTAACATGATTGATCTCATCATGACAATTGGCCATTGGAAAGGCCCATTTGGAACACACTGAGAAGAATCCATCTAAAGGTTCTCATAAGAACCCCAAGTCACATGATGTTGGTACTTCCAATTAAACTTATAATGATGTTCCTACAGATGCCTCGAAGAAGAGAGTATGGAAACCTTGCAAGCATTGTGGAAAAACCAACCATATTGAGAAAAAATGCTTTAAGAGGTGGAATGAACTGGAAAAAGATAAAAATAAATCCGCCAAGGAACGGTAGGTAGATCTCAATGCCTATATTGTTCACCCAGGTAACTCTTCTTCTCATGTAGAATGGATTATGGATTCGGGTGTTTCCAATCATATGACTGGTTCAGCTTCGTTATTCACCTATTATGACAACAACAAATGCACGACTCATAAAGTTTATATAAGCGATGGTAAACAATATTTAGTAGTTGGTTCTGGTAATATTGAAGTTCCTAATGGTGTATTGGAAGATCTTTTTCATGTTGAAGGCATGCCCATCAATCTCTTTTCTGTTTATTGTTCTTGTCAAAAAGGTTATAAGTTTGAAGCATGGCCTGATAGATATGTTCTTAAAGATATCAAAAACAATTTCAAAATTGTTTCATCCATTCTGGTTGATCATGAAGTAGGTTTGATTAAGTTCATTCGTTTTACTTCACCTAGAGAACAATCATTCTATTCTTATGTTTCACATGTTGATGAACAAAGTAAATTATGGCATGAGAGGTTAGGTCATTTGAACTACAATAAAATGTAACTTTTTTTCTGAAATGGTACATTTCTTACCTACAGTTTCTTCCACTAAATGTGTTTGTGAAGGTTGTGTCCCTAGTAAACATCACAGGGAAAATTTTGATAAGGATAAAGTCACAGTACCATGTGATCAAAATTTATCAAACAATATAGTGGAAGAATAGTTACAGCTAGTTCACAGTGACATATGTGGTCCTCCTGAGACTCCTTAATTATTGAGTGTTGTCTACTTCATTACCTTCAATAATGATTACAACAAGAACACCTGGGTTTATTTCTTGAATCATAAAAGTGAACCTTATGTTATTTTTCAATATTTTAAATCCCTAGTTGAAAAAAAATCTAGTAAATGCATAGAGACTCTTAGAATTGACAATGTAGGGGAGTACACTAAACATGAATTTGCAGAATATTTATCCAAGCATGGAATCCAGCATCAAAGGACAATTCCTTACACACCCCAACATAATTAATGGGGTATTCGAAAAGAAAAATAAGACCTTGGTTGAAATGGCTAGATGTATGCTTTAATCAAAAGGATTACAGAAAATATTTTGGGTTGAAGTTGTTTTTTTTGCTAACCATATTTTGAACAGAGTTCATACTAAGGAAGTTTTGCAGGTTACTCCTAAAGAAAAGTGGAGTGGAAGGTGACCATACATTAGAAATTTCAGGATATTTGGTAGGGAATGTTGGGTACATATCCCAGATGAAAAATGGAAGAAATTGGAGCCCAAATCTCACAAGTGCATATTTGTTGGTTATAGTAACGATTGTAAAGCTTACAATTTTTTTTATCCATCCAAACAATATGTTATCATTCAGTGAGATGTCTAGTTCAATGAAGGCTATCCACCACCTGATTTTGTTGAACCTCGTGTTACCTTTCAATTGCCTCAACCTTCAGTTAAAGTTGCATCTGTTCCTCCTTCCTCAAGTACTGGTCAAGATCTAGATCATGATTCACCTACTAGTTTGAGTGATCCACCTGAATTTTCTAAAGATACTAAAGTGTTTCCCTCTACTATGCCTCTTCCATTTTGGGCACAAAATACACTTGAGTCTGCAAATTTTGATATTTGTGATCCACCTGACAATTACAGGGACTATATCTCATTTTTCTCTCATGGAAAAATTACTAGTCACAGATGATCCCTCCACTTATGTATAAGCTAAAGGTAAACCAAAATTGGAGAATGCAGAGGCTATTGAATATGACTCTTTGATGAAGAACAATACTTGGAATCTTGTCCCACTTATTCCTGTTAAGAATCTTGTTGGTTGTAAATGGGTTTATAAAACAAAGTCGACTGCAGAAGGATAGATTGAAAAGTATAAGGCATGGTTAGTCACTAAATTATTTCATCAGAAACAAGGTATAAATTATATTGAGACTTTTTGTCCAGTTGCTAAAATGAACACCATCAGAACCATCATTTCTCTTGTTGCATCTTGTCAATGGGAAATTCACCAAATGGATGTTAAGAGTGTGTTTTTAAATGGTGATCTTCGTGAAGAAATTTATATGAAAAAAACACCTGGTTTTATCTCCTATGAAACTTCAATTTCGGTATGCAAGTTGAAAAGGTATTTGTATGGTCTTAAATAAGCAACCAAGGCTTGGTACGAGAAAATTGATACTCATTTCTTGCACAGTGGTTTCTGGCGATGTCGTTCTGATCCAAATCTGTATGTCAAATTCTTTGATGATGATGTTCTCATTGTTGTTCTTTATGTGTATGATCTAATCCTTACAAGTAGCCAGCTTTCCTTAATTTATCAATTGAATAATGATCTTAAGAAATGCTTTGAGATGACATAATTTGACCTATTGCATTACTTCCTTGGTCTTCAGGTGTGGCACATGGTTGATGGTATATTTCTTTCTCATCCTAAGTATGCTTTGGATTTGCTAGAATTTTTTTGATATGAGTGATTGTAAGCCTTCACCAACACTATTTCTTTCTAGAGTAAAATTAATTGTTGATTGTGGCAATCCTCTTGTTGATGCAACACTCTATCATCAACTTGTTGGGATTTTGATCTATCTAACACATAGCAGGAATGATCTATCCTTTGTTATTAGCATGGTATCTAGGTTGTATTTCATTTCCAACGCCCAATCCGAGGAACTGGTATCACCTTTTTGTTTCTAGGGTTAAAATTACAAAGTTTGCAACCAAAATCTATACAATTGCAAACAAAAATCTTAAAATTGACCCCGAATGGAAAAAAAAAACTCCCGGCATCACACCTTTTTTTTAGGTTAAAATTACAAGTTTTTTGAAATCGTAGCCTTGATAACTAGTATTGTTTCGAACAAAAACCTTAAAATCAACCTCTGAAATGAAAAGTGGTGCTAGTAGTAGCAACCCCTTTTGGGGGGGTTAACATTATAACTTGTTTGAAACCATGACCTTGACAACTACTAATGTTCTGAACCAAATCCTCGACATCAGTTTCCAAATTGAAATGCAGTGTTATAAGTAACACGTTTACTTTTTGTTTCAAACTTAAAATGGCAACATTATTTAAACCATGGCCTAAAAAATCAACATTATTGCAAACAAAATCATAAAAAAATAATAAAAGGAAAATATATATATATATAAGAAAAAACCCCAAAACAGAGAGAAAAAACATGGGTATGTGTCTGTGAACATTTTATTCGAAAAACATAAAGATTTAAAAAAAAATACAGACATAAACACAAAAAACTCGAATTTATAAAAATACATAAAAACAAATTTAAAACAAATAAAAATATTCACAAACATAAATTAAAAGAGAGAAAGAGAGAGAGTTAAAAAAATTAATTAAAAAATTACAGAACACAATTTAGCAAAACAAAGCAAAAAAGCCAAAGAAAAAAAACTACATATGAGGAAGAGGGGTGATTCCCCAAATATCCCTTTGACCGCCACCCACCCCATTTCACTTGAATTTCAATTGAAATGGGGGTCGATTCTAGGAACCACTCTCCCCACCCCATTTCACTTGAATTCCAAGTGAAATGAGGGGCCAATTTCAAGAATCACCCTCCCCCCTCCAGTCAGTTCCCATGGGGTCATCACTCCATATCTCCCTTCCCCTCCCATCAGTGCCCTAAGGGATGATGAGAGGTGTTAGAAAAACAAGATCGCAAAACATTAAAATAAAACAAATGTGGAAATAAAATACAAAATATACACAATACAATAGAGACAGATATACGTAGTTCACCCAGTGTGGGCTACGTCCACCAGAGAAATTGTCAGGTCCTTCCTTTTTATTATCCAGCAAAATGAAGAGATACAACCTACATCACAACCGATGTAACTTCCTCCTCTTTCTCTCACAGTCTCCTCTCTCGGAATACAATATTCACCATGATACACAACTGTAATACAATTCCCTCATAAAAGAGGGTCGCCTTCTAGGGAAAAAAACCCTAACATAATTTCTACCATCATATATGCAACCTTATAATGAATGGTCCATATTTACTATGAAATTACAATATACATTTACAAGGCAATTTTTGCTTCCCCCCGGACCCCCTAGGGGGGAAAACCCCACTATAACCCCCTTCCCCCCCCCGTGTGGAGGGTTGTATAGTATTCCTAGGTGTACATTCTTCATGGGGTATAAAGACAGCTAAAAATAAAATCCTATGAAACAGGAAGATAATCAAACTCCACAACCAATAATGTCCCACTTGAATATTGATCTCAACAATTCCATTGCTGTTGTATCTGTTGGACTATGATCCTTCTTGCACCTGGAAAATTTTTCATCTTTATCTTCATGCTTGAATACCAACTAAAATTGAGTAGGAAGTCAATTTCTCCCTGGTTACTCCCTTTGTTAACATGTTTGCAGGATTATGGATAGTATGTATCTTTTCCAACTTCAAATATCCATCTTCCAAGATGGATCATATGAAATGATACCTGAGTTGTATATGCTTAGTCTTCGAATGGAAGGCTGAGTTATTTACAAGATGAATGGAACTCTCACTGTCACAGTACAACCTGTTATTCTCTTGCTTCTTTCCCAATTCCTCCATAAACCTTTGTAACCAAATCATTTCTTTACCAGCTTCTGTTGTTGAAAGTGCAACAACCTTTTGTAGTTTCGAAATCCAACTTACTATTGTTCCACCTACAATAAAAACATACCATGTGGTGCTCCTCCTACTATCTTTATCACCTACCATATATGAATCAACATATCCATGTAGAATAGTGTCTAAACCTCCAAAATATAATGCATGAGTAGCAATACCTCTCAAATACCTGAGAATCCACTTTACTACCTCTCAATGTTCTTTACCTGGATTGTTCATATACCTGCTCACAACTCCCACTGCATGTGCAATATTTGGTCTTGTGCAAACCATCACATACATCAAGTTCCCAATTGTTGATGAATAAGGGACCCTAGACATGTATTCTATCTCCTCCTATGTCTTGGAACACATTTCCCTGGTTAATTTGAAATGGTTGGCCAAAGGTGTACTAACTGATTTTTCATTATGCATTATAAACCTCTCTAACACCTTCTCTATGTACTCACCCTAATACAATGTCAATTTGTGATTCTTTTTGTCTCTTGTTATTCTCATACCAGGGATTTTCTTTGGATCACCCAAATCCTTCATCACAAATAAACTAGCTAATTTCTTCTTGAGTACATTTTTATCCTCAATATTAGACCCTGCAACAAGAATGTCATCTACATACAATAGAAAGATAATATAGCTTCCATTTTCTATCCTTTTAAAATAAACACAGTGATCGGAATGACATCTACTATAACCTTGTTCTGTCATAAACATGTCAAACTTCAAATACCATTGCCTTGGAGCTTTATTTAGGCCATACAATCTCTTCTTGAACTTACATACCAAATTTTATTTCCATTTGACCTCATACCCCTGTGGTTGTTTCATATAAATCTCTTCATCCAAATCCCCATGGAGAAAAGTTGTTTTTACATCTCACTGTTTAAGATGCAAATTTTCTACTGCCACAAGACTTAAAATAGTCTTAATTGAAGTCATCTTAACAACAGGAGAAAATATTTCATCAAAATATATACCTTTCTTTTGTGCAAACCCCTTAAGACTTAAAATATTCCCAATTGAAGTCATCTTAACAACAGGATAAAATATTTCATCAAAATCTATACCTTTCTTTTGTGCAAAGCCCTTTACAACAAGTCTAGCCTTGTGCCGATTTTTTCCTCCATCTTCTTCCTTCAACTTGTAAACCCATTTATTCTGCAATTCTCTTTTTCCTGCAGGCAACTGAACCAAGTCTCAAGTATGGTTATTTAACAAAGAATCCATTTCCTCTTTCATGCTTTGCTCCCACTTATTTTTAGTGTCTACCTACATTGTCTCTTCATGACATTCTGGTTCACCAGAATCAGTCAACAATAAATAATAAAATGAAGGAGAGTATCGTTTAGGGGGTCTACTTAACCTGGTAGATCTTCTAACAACACTTGTAGGATTTTGATGTACATGTTGTTCATGTTGTTGTACATTTTGATTTTCAGGTACCTTTGGAATTTCTTTTTTAGTGACCTCATCAAGCATTGTGTATTCTGGTTTTTTTTTTCATGTTTCTTTCCCTGCAACTGATCTTTGTACATGACCTTCTCATTGAATATGACATCTCTACTCCTAATGATTTTGTGATTTTCATAATCCCATAAGAAATAACCAAAATCATTAACACTATATCCAATAAAGGTGCACTTCTTGGATTTTTCCTCAAGCTTTGTTCTATTTGCTTTATCAATATGGACAAATGCTTCACAACTGAAAGTGTTCAAAAAATAATAGTTTACCTTTTTACCTGTCCATGCCTCCTCTGGAATTCCACCATCCAAAGAGATTGAAGGTCCTATGTTTATTAAGTAAATAGCATTATTTACAGCATCTTCCCAAAACTGTAAAGGAAACCCAGCATGCAATCTCATACTCCTTGCACGCTCCACGATTGTCATGTTCATCCTTTCTGACACACCATTTTATTGTGGTGTTCCTGAAACTATTTTCTCTCTATGAATCCCATGGTATGAACAGTAATCATCAAACTCCTTGTTACAATATTCACCTCCATTTCCTTATCTGAGACACTTCAACCTTTTTCATGTCTCATTCTCAACCAAAGCTTTCTATTTCTTAAAAGTATCAAAAACATCATAATTTTTTTGAATGCAATAAACCCAAGTTTTTCTAGTTGCACCATCAATAAAAGTAACATAATAACGAGAGTCACCTAGAGATGATACATGAGTTGGTCCACATACATTTGTATGCACAATCTCTAACATTTCGCTCTTTTTTTCTTTTCTGACTCTGAGAAATATGACTCTCTTTTGTTTTCCATAAACACAATGCTCACAGAAATCCAAATCAATTTGTTTAAGATCTGGCAACAAATTTCTTTTGTGAAGTATCTGCATCCCATTCTCACTCATGTGTTCAAGCCTATGATTCCACAGTGTTGTATCCACTCCTGTAGAAGCTAAAGAGATAGAAGAATCGGTATTACCAGTACATAAATACAATGTACATATCTTCTCTCATTTTGCTATCACCAATGATCATTTGGTGACCTTCCATGCCTTATCTGTAAATATAGATATACAACCTTCACTTTCCAATTGCCCTGTTGAAATTAGATTTTTTCTTAGATCTAGAACATGTCTTACCTCTTTCAACAACCATTGGTTTCCATTCCTTTGCTTTATTTTTACCTTTCCCATTCCAACAATTTTGCATGGTGCATCATCACCCAAATGAACCTGTCCAAAATCACCTTGAACGTAATATAAAAAATGTTTCCTATGGGGTGTGGTATGAAAGGAAGCCCCTGAATCTGCTACCCAAGACTCGTAAATATTATGTACACAAAGAATCAAAACATCTTGTAACATATCAACTATTGCATTTGCTTCTTGATTTTTCTCTTGTTGTATGTCTCTTTGTTTCTTTGTAGCTCTACAGTCTTTCTTCAGATGTCATTTCTTCCCACAATTCCAGCACTCTATATTTCTCAGTCTGGATTTGGATCTTCCTTTCCTAGAATTCCTGCGGTTCCCTGAGCCATTTCCTCTATCATTTTGTCTTCCCCTATTCTCCATGTTTAACGCATTACTCAATGTCTCACATGTGTTTTTCCGTCGCATTTTCTCGCTGAGGATAACACCAACAACATCATCAAATTTTAAAGTGTTTTGGACCAGAAATAGAGTTACTTACAGCCATGACCAAGTCGTTCCATATTTCTAGCAATGAGCACGAGATTAGAAGATCCCTGACCTCATCATCAAAATCCACTTTTACAGAACTTAATTGATTAGTAACCATATTAAATTCATTTAAATGATATGCAACAGACCCGCCTTCTAACATATTCATATTAAATAATTTCTTCATTAGAAATAGCTTATTGGACATAGAGGGTTTTTCATGCATTTTATTCAATGCATCCATCAACTCCTTTGTTTTCTTTTCTTTCAAAATATTGAAAGTCACCGACATGGCCAAGCTCAGTCGTATCGTTCCTAGTGTCTCTCTGTCAAGAACCTCCCATTATTCGTCATTCATGGTCGTCGACTTCTTTGTTATTCCACCCAATGTTAGGAATATATCCTTCCGATATAAATAATCTTCCATCTGTATCTTCCATAACTTGTAGTTTTGGCCGTTAAATTTCTCGACCCTAAACTTTTCATCTTCCATCATTGCTCCCACTCAAATCAGGAACCCTATTTTCATGTGAGTTACATTTCGCTTTGATACCAATTGTTAGAAAAACAGGATCACGAAACATTAAAATTAAACACATAAGATACACAATACAATAGAGACACAGATATCTGTGGTTCACCCAGTGTGGGCTACGTCCACCAAAGAAATTGTCAGGTCCTTCAATTTTATTATCCAACAAAATGAAGGGATACAACCTACAGCACACCTATTGTAACTTCTTGTTCTTTCTCTCATGATCTCCTCTCTTAGAATACAATATTCACCATTATACACAGCCGCAATACAATTCCCTCATAAAAGAGGGTTGCCTTCTAGGGAAAAAAACCTAACATAACTTCTACTATCAGATCGGCGACCTTATAATGAATGGTCCACATTTACCACGAAATTACAATATATATTTACAAGGCAATTTTTCCTTCGGGGATTCTCCCCTGAACCCCACAGGGAGGGAAATCCCCACCTGCAACCCCCCCCCCAATCACGTGGAGGGGTGTACAGTATTTCGAGGTGTACAGTCTTCATGGGGTATAAACACGACTGAAAACAAATACCTATGAAACAAGAAGATAATCAGGCTCCACAACCAATAGTATCTCCCTTCCCCTCCCATAGGCACCCTAAGGGATGATGAGAGCGAAGGAAGGGGGCCTCCCCCAACAAAATATTTTTTTCATTTTTTTTTCATTTTTAATTTAGTTTTTAAAATTTATTTATTTTTTTAAAATTTAGATTTTAAAATTATATATATATAATTTTAAAATCTAAATTTTAAAAAAATAAATAAATTTTAAAAACTAAATTAAAAATGAAAAAAAAATGAAAAAAATATTTTGTTGGGGGAGGCCCCCTTATATATATATATATATATATATATATCTTTTTATTTATTTATTTATATATTTATTTTTTTTATGATTTTGTTTGAAACAATGTTGGTTTTTTTAGACCATGGTTTAGAAAACATCGCAATTTTAAGCCCTGAAACAAAAAACGAATGTGTTACTTGTATCATTACGTTTCAATTCAAATGGTGATTTTGAGGTTTCAATTTGCAACATTACCAAATGTCAAGGCCACGGTTTCAAACAAATTTCAATGTTAACCCTAGAAAAAATCGGATGCTACGGTTAGGACTAGTGGTCGTTTTAAGGGTCAATTTTAAGGTTTTTGTTTGGAACAATACTGGTTTTCAAGGACATGATTTCAAACAAGTTGTAATTTTAACCTCGAAAAGAAGGGGTGATGTTGGGAGTGCCACTTTTTTATTTGGGAGATGATTTGAAAGTTTTTTCTTGCAACTATTTGAGCAAGCAACAACGTCTGCATACCTTTTGTCTATGTCGCATGACAATGGCAAAAATTATTGGGAGCCCTCCTTTTTGGATTTTGAACCTAAAAATCCTTGTTTATAAAACTAATCACAATGTCTTAGAAGAATTTTCATTGTGAATAAATCCTTGACACTCTTCAAAGATTCTATCAACTCTAAAAGTTGTTTTTGATCTAACCCTCTTTTAGCAAATTCATCTTGGCGCAGCTGGAAAATTTTGTCCAATCACAACATATTGCAATTTCGGAAAACTTGTTTTGGTGCAATACAATACAATAAAATTTGTTTTGGTGCAACACAACACAGCACAAGAAAACTTGATTTCTTGCAATACAATGACTTACCAAAATTTCATAAATTTGACGATTGCAACTTAGAAATTTGTCTTGATTTGTGACATATTGTGGCTTTCGCAGTTTTTTGTCGGCGTGATACATCACAACTTTGAAAAGTTTTCAAGTTGCAATACATTGCAAAGAAAGTACTTTTTCTCATTGTTACACCCTATATTCTTTGAAGTGTACCCTATACATTTTTTCATGAGATGTGACCACTCTGATGTGCCCAAAGTGTGATGATTTATTTATATGTGGCCATGATAGGATGACTTGATGTACAAGTGTTGGTTAGAGGTTACCCAAATCCCCTTATAGGTGGATGGTCATGGCATGTCCTTTTAGTCCCCATTCTCAAGGTGCTTGATTGTATTGCTTCGTCTGACTACCCATTGGAGGTGGTAACTCCCTTTATAGTTAGGCATTTATGTACTAGGTAGGTATGCGAGCATTCTAGTGTGGATCTACTAGGATACATGATTTACGGGGCCCTAACTATTCACTTAATATTTTGCTATGTAAAAGGTGATTGTTCTTTGTAAGGGTTGTCACACCCATGGTTTAGCACACCTTACCAACATGGACTCTCTCTTTCTTATGTACCACATTTTGGCCATCGGGTATGACTATGCACTTGATCATCCAGTGTCACCTTTCTCGACGCAATTTCACATATTTTGAGGCATCAATCACACTCTCATGTTGTTTTCCTCCACATGTTTGAGGCACAGACATGTTGTTTTCCTCCACATATACCTCCTCTACAGTTTCTATGTGTTAGATGCCAAAAATCTCCCCTCCTTAGACACTTTTTTAAAGAATTTTCTTAACTAAAGGAGGGTCAACCTCTCTTGGGGCACTTTATGATAGTCGTGGGATTTATTTTGAGCCACTTAGATGATGTGAAGGTCACTTAAGTGACTTTGCAGTTGAAGATGATGACATGGCACTCATCCCTTACTACGTGGAGGGGTTTTTTATCACACTTTTGATTAGTTATGGAGAAAATTGAAAAATCTGACCACTTAGAGGGCTTATTCTTGGCTTGGGGTAAGGTTGTCCCCCCTCTTTAAGGTGGATGTTGGAGATAGAATGGTCAGGGAATATTCCTTTCCATGTTTTGATGCACCCCAAAGCACTTTCAAGTGGAACATTGTACCTTGGAGCCAAATAGGTCATCTTAGAATCTTGACGTCATTCTTCTTGTTGGAGGTTTTATGACCCATTTTTTCACTTAGAGGATCACTTTGATGCTTCATAAAGTTGTCTTGACCTTAGGTATCGACATGGTCATGCTTTGGAGACATATTTCAAGGATTTATGGACATTATTTGAGCATTTTTTGAGCACATTTTGTGGAGGTCATCCCCTTTGTGAGGGTTTCTAGCATGTAAAGCATCATTTAATTGTAATTTTACTTAGTCTCCAAATTATGTGTATGACAAGTCACTTTTATTTTATTTTCTTATTTTAGGGAATAAATAATGGGAAGGAGTTGTGAGCCTCATCTATAAATAAAGGAGCTCCTCTCATTCAAAATGGTTGTGAATTATTGGAGCCATTTAATAGAAGATCTTTACTTGGTATTTTCTTGGTGTCAATTATTGGAGCTCTAGCTTTCTTGGTTATTCTTTTTCTAAGACTGTTGTGAATGTTAAAGATTTTACATAAACTATCAAGATACATCCATTGAGGAGTTATCAACTACTTGGAGGAAGTGTTGGCACCCAAAATTTTGGGGTAAGTATTGTGTGCGCGTACAAGAACAGTGGTGCGCACATCGATAGTTGTGCAACGGATGAAATAAGGTGCATGCACCAATAAGAGTTCTACAATGCGCACTAAGAATCAGGAAGATATCACGTGCACGCCAAATCAAGAAGAATATATTCAGTAATTTTCCTGAATGATTAACTCAGGCAGCACGAGAGATTGTGGGGCAGTTAAGAGATGAGCTAGCAAGTTCATTACGACTGCCACAATTCCAAAGAGGCTACGCGGGATGCATGTGAATGGCATAAGCGTGTGGAACTAGCAATCATTAGAGCAAGTGGAGTAGAGGTGAAAGTGACAAAACTCCAGAGTAGAGAAGAAAATGAAAAGGAACAACAAAGAAACAGAAGAGAATTCGGAGAGTTTGAGATCTGCAACAGAGGAAAAATCAGTCTAACTTGTTTTTACATGAGTCATGTTGTGAGCCTAGGTAATAGTTTTCTATGTGGTTGGAACAGTTTTGTAAAGACTCTATAACGAAGTCGGTTTAATATGATATGCAAAGTCTTATAGAGAGAAAATGGTGCATTGTTATGCTTCAATGGTAGAATCTATGAGAGTGCAAGGTGTTATTCCTGATGAATTATGAGTCTTTTGATATATGTATGTCACTATTTGAATGGAAATAATATAAGTTAAAGTTCTCCTTGTCATTGATTGTGTTGATTATAAGTCCAATGGATGATCGGGAAGAAATAGAAGATTGTTTAACCATGAAAGACAATGAGTTTGTTCAACGAGAAAATCGGGGTTTGAACACCAACGTGGAACGTTGGAATGAGAGGTATATCTGCATTGATTTTCATGAGATTTTATTTGTTGAGTTTCCGTGTTTTCTATATGAATGGTTGAATAGGCAAACTGCTACTAATATTGCTTTGAGACCTCAAGAACCACGAACCATACTACAATTAAGTTGAAGGAATTAGATAATAAGTGGGCTATTAGATAATATGTGGCCTCAAGCAATCGACTTCTGGTTTTCTTGGGTGAAGGAAGGCTACATTATTGAGTTTGTTGTAGTGTATAGTTATTCTTTTAGCAAGGTTGAAAGAAAGTGTGTTGAAGGTCCTCAGAAAAGGCTGATAGAAGAAATCTTGTTGTGGATCAAGATTTTTTTTGTAGAGAAAGGATTGATGCACATGTACCCAGATAGGATGGCTAAGTAGACTCCCCTAGCACTGGGGGTGATGAAAAGAAGGGGGGAAATAGAGAGAGGAGATGGATCTGTTGAGAGGATCCAGAAGATGTTAAGATGAGGTGAGGAAAAGTATGAACCTGGAGGAGCAGAAGAGAGAAACAGTCAAAATATATGCAAGAAGAGTTGAGCTAAGAAGGAAAGCTAACAAGAGGAGCGGAAAGTAGGTAGCAAGGGGTGCGAGACGAGGGGTCAGGCCGAGAATGAAGAGAAAGGAGACCACACTAGGAGGAAGCATAGAAGAGAGTGTTGTGTCGGAGAGGAGCGCAGATGAAGATAGTTCGGTGAAGAGGTGTGGTGTTAGAAGTAGGGCATCCAATGAAGATACCAGAAGTAGTGGTAGTAGGGGAACATAAGACAAAGTCTATCCCCCTTGGATGTTGCGAGTTGGCATAACCTCAGAGGAAGATGAGGTGCAGAGTAGAAGTGTGAAAGTAGGAGAGGAAGAGGAGTTACTGATAGTAGATGGTCTTGCGTGACTATAGGTAGGAAACTCTCTTGGTTCTCTCACGAGAAATTTCTAAGTCACAAACGTCAAATTTATGAAATTTTGGTAAGTCTTTGTATTGCAAGAAATCAAGTTTTCTTGTGTTGCGTTGTGTTGCACCAAAACAAATTTTATTGTATTGTATTGCATCAAAACAAGTTTTTTAAAATTGCAATATGTTGCGATTGGACAAATTTTCCCAACGGCGCCGACATGAATTTGCTCAAAAAGGGTTAGATCAAAATATCAAAAGCAACTTTGAGAGTTGATAGAATCTTTGAAAAGTGTCAAGGACTTACTCACAATGAAAAATCTTCTAAGTCATTGTGATTAGTTTTATAGACAAGGATTTTGAGGTTCAAAGTCCCAAAAGGAGGGGCCCCAATCATTTTTTCCATTATCATGTGACAAAGACAAAAATGTATGGGGAAGATGTTGCTTACTCAACTAGTTGCAAACAAAAACCTTAAAATCATCTCACAAATCAAAAAGTGGCACTCCCAACATCACCCCTTTTTTTCGAGGTTAAAATTACAACTTGTTTGAAATTGTGTCCTTCAAAACCGGTATTATTCCAAACAAAAACCTTAAAATTGACCCCTAAAGCGAACATTGGTGCTAACAGTAACATCTGATTTCTTCCAGGATTAACATTGCAACTTGTTTGAAACCGTGGCCTTGACATTTGGTAACGTTGCAAATCGAAACTTCAAAATCACCCTTTGAATTGAAACGTAGTGATACAACACATTTGGTTTTTGTTTCGGACCTAAAATTGCAATGTTTTCTAAACCATCGTCTAAAAAAACAAACATTTTTTCAAACAAAATCATAAAAAAGATAAATGTATAAATAAATAGGTCATGTGGTCCATCAACCATGTAATGAACATAACAATGAACTTATACCAAACCTTGTTATGCGACTCTTCCTAGTTTTTAAGAATTCCTCTATGCATTATTTCAATAGAGAAGGAACCAATCTACAACCCCAGCCAGCACTAAAACTTGTAAACTAAATCCAGGTTAGCGGCAAGGAAAACTTTTAAAAATGAAACATTATATCCAAGTATAATATTCTAGTTAATAAAATTGTACATGTGGGTAATGTATGCAAATATTTTATTAAAAAACAAAAAAAAATGCAATTTACTATTAATCTGTTAAGAACCAAATATCAATATAGCATAGAAAAACCTCAGAAAAAGTACTCAACGCCTTGAAAAAGAGATAATTTCATATAATAAGCCTCTTCGAGGGGGAAACCTCCTTTTACCCCACTTAAATGTTCAAGTACAAGAT
>ML777987.1:875115-896435 GCA_009831015.1 Picea engelmannii | reverse complement strand
AAGAAGGTATTGCTCCTTGTATCCTCATAGTGTGCTATCATTTCTTCCGTGAAAATTGTCCAAGTGACGAGTGATTTGCGAGAACAAAGCCATCAATACCATACAAATTGATTAGGTTCTAAATATAAAGAAGCAATTCGTACATTTTGCGTATGTGGCACATTATGGAGATCAAAGAATTGTTCCATCTGAAGTATCCATGTGATTGGGTCCTTGCCATCAAACTTCCTCATATCAATCTTAGTAACGTGGTTGGTCTTCAAACCAAAGTTGGAGTTTCTCCATTATTGATTCACCTTCCTTGTGTCCTCATCATGAATTTCATGGGATGCATTTTCACTTTCAGGTGTCTTCTCTGTTACGAAATTTTTCAATACTTCCATGATCTCCCCTTTTAAACCATTCATCTTAGTATCCAACATAGCTTCCATTGAATCCATCTTCTTTTGTAGTTCATTTATGTCCCTACGCATTTCTTCACCTTCATCAAGAGTCCAAGTAGAATTCTCTGGAGGCTTATTTGGTGTAGAAGTTCCCTTTTTTGGTGGCATGTTGACCAAGTATCACTTTTGAACCTTGATTTTGAGGTGGTTCTGCTAGACAATATTTTTTCTATTGTATCTCTCAAGTTTCGGCCTTTTTGGGTATGAAACTTTATTTTTTGTAGTTCTCTGATATTTCTTCTCTGCAATGCCACAGGTCTGATCAAAATTGGATGTGCCAAGTGGAATTTACAATAACTTCCCCACAACTTGCCGATTTTTTACCTTTCCAGGAGATCTCACTTGTATAGCGTGCCCCGCACAAAATAATTGATATAAAATTCTGAAACTCGCACCAGAAATACTACAGACTGTCAACGATCCAATGAAACCAGTCCCACTCAATTTGGATACTCTAGGAAGAAGTTATGATTGTTTTACCTGGAACACATTCTTGAGACTAGTCAATAGGACTAGTCAGATACTCTATCTTACACAGGGTGTATATACAAATTTATGATGACCCAGAAGCTGAATTTTTTACCACAAATACCTTACTAATTTCTGTAATTAGCCTCCGAAGTTCAGTGTTTGAAACATTACAGAAAATTTTTTATAGCAAAAATTCCGCAATGACTCAGTTCAGGATGATTCCAAAACCCTATCTTGTACAAGCTGTATCTCCGAAAGTATAAGGCCTCAGGAGCTAAATTTTAAATCCAACGTACCTTGATCCGTCTACTAAATATCCTTCAAGCCGTTCCTTCTGAAATGTTGTAGAAAAAAAGTTATAGTGAAAATCCCAAAGTGTCTCAGATGTAGCAGCGAAACCCCAAAACCTTGAACTCCGATACCATATGTTAAGAACCAGATATCAATATAGCATAGAAAAACCTCAAAAAAGGTACTCAACGCCTTGAAAAAAAGATAATTTCAGATAATAAGCCTCTTCGAGGGGGCAACTTCTTTTTACCCCACTTAAATGTTTAAGTACAAGATGATTCAAAATGAAAATGACTCATTGGTATATAGAGGAGACTAAAAAGTATAATTACAACTAATGGCCTAAAGCCGACATAAATAAAATAACATTACTAATATAATATGCCCCAATTAAGGGGTAATGAGCCAATATTGGGACTTATACCAAACCTTGTCATGCGACTCTTCCTAGTTTTTAAGAATTCCTCTATGCATTCTTTCAATAGAGATGGAACCAATCTACAACCCCAGCCAGCACTAAAACTTGTAAACTAAATCCAGGTTAGGGGCGAGGAAAACTTTTAAAAATGAAATATTATATCCAAGTATAATATTCTAGTCAAATATTGTGGTTAATAAAATCGTACATGTGGGTAATGTATGCAAATATTTTATTAAAAAACAAAAAAAAAAAATGCAATTTACTATTAATCTTTGTAAATTTTAACCAATATTAACAATCTAGGGATATCTTATGGAAAACAAAGGCAAACTTTAAACAAACAAAATTACTCCTTTCAATTTTCTTGAACTTACATGGTCAATTAAATTGTAGACATTTTGTGAAGTGTTACTCATTTTCATTTTATTGAACTTATATGGTCAATAAAAAATTTAGACATTTTGTGATTGTGTTTCCATTTTCAGAAACCTGTTATCATCACATTTTTATCAAGTTACACTATGTGGGTAAACTCTATAGATTTTGAGAATGTCATTTAAAATTTAGGAAATAGAGGAAAGGAAATATACATACATGATAGATAGAATATAGAATCAAACATAGAACAATTCAAAATTGCCAACATCTTATTATTCACAAATAAGAATTCAATGGTTCATCCACTCACAATACTCATTGTCTAGGTCACTAGGAGGCAGGCAAACACTCTTTGGGGGCATGCCTAGGGACATTTGTTCCAAGCTCGGAAGTGGGATGACACACCTCAACCTCTTTGGAGATACACTTTGCATCTCCTGAAAGAATGTAGAGGGTCTCCCCCCTATAAAAGGAATGTCCTCAATGTGTTATAGGGGTGTTGCCCTCATTATAACACATGTTAAGTTTGCAATCTATTTCATTGAACCAGTATGTGATATGATCCATTATGCAACTACAAATAGTCCATGTTTATGATGAAATATATGAAAAATGCTCTCCGTGAGTAAAAACAACCATCATAGATTAAAGAGGTACTAACCCAAACCAACAATTAACACAATGTATACACAAGCAATAGAACAAACTAAACAGGCATCTACAAATGGCATCTTACGCCCTAAATCCAAGATGGTATGGTATTGAACAAACAAAAAAGAGGGCCCCTTCTATTGACAAGGAGGTCCAAAAGGGATTCATGACAGAATAAAGAAGATTTATAGTCCAGATTCGCAAGTAAACGTCATCCAAACTCAATGTGCCCAATTTTAACATGGGCAATATGAGTTTGTCACAATTGAGGCTTTATGAGATGGGTGTTTAATGACAAATATCCAATAGACAATTCGCAAATTAAAGGAGTACATGCCCAAGAGCTACAAGCATTTGCTATATGATTATTCTCACAAATATTCATGTCCTCACCTTATTAGAGGGATTAGAGTACTTATAGTGTTATTCATTTAGTGCAGAGAAACCAATTTAAATCAAAGGCGGCAGCAAAATTAGCTTACATTCACAATACCCTGCAGCTTCTTGCTTGAAAAGACCCAAGATATGAAAGATACCGAGAAATGGGACCAATTCACATATGATGTTATGTCGAGGATGAAATCCGACAAGATGCATTTATGGTTATACAAGTACAAACACAACAAAAATGCCACAATTTCAAAGTGGCGTGTACCTTCATGTCACCTTGACCAAGGACATAAAAGATGCAAAACATGAAGGAAGCTCAATTGTTGACATCACTGATCAGTGAGTGACGAGTACCTTCAAGGTACCTTGACCAGGGATATAAAGATGCAAAACATGAAGGAAGCTCAATTGTTGGCATCACTGATCAGTGACCAGTAATTTGTCTCAGGAGTGAATGCGTAATTTGTCTCTGGAGTGAATGTAGGCCATTGATCATGTTTCACACTTATTTAAACTTTAAATATTTAACTAGAGTATTCATGTTTCACGCTTATTTATAAGTTTAAATATCTAAATATCTAACTGGAGTATTGAAGTTTGAATCATTAAATTTGAAATTTTAAACTAAATCATAAACATCAGAAATGTGATTCTGACATTGTCATTCGCATATTTTTTAATTTGGTATTTTTTAATTTTACATTTTTAAGTAACTATTTTGTATTTTACTATTTTCCAATTTTATATCTTTAAATTCTTAAATTCTGTATTTTATAATTTTCTAATTTTGTATTTTTAAATTCCTACTTTTCTATTTTCCTATTTTCCGATTTCAAATGTTTTTAATATTTTTGAATATTTTACATAATATAAATGTGTACATATCATTGACACAAATTCTACCCTACCTGCACACCCAGGTTTTCAAAACCAATGCACCGTGCCCACGCTGTCCTGCTCATCTCTCAACCAAATTTATATTTAATTTTTTTTAATTTAAGATAAAAATGATCGCATGGAATACACAACCTTCCTAAAGTAGCAAAATAGTCAAAAGTACAAAAGAAAAGAAAATATCAATGGTCAAGATCATCATTAGACATCTTATATCCAGTGGTCTCATGTGTAGTAGCAAAATAGTCAGAAGTACAAAAGAAAAGAAAATATCAATGGTCAAGATCATCATTTGACATCTTATATCCAGTGGTCTCATGTGTATGCAATGTACCTGCCTGTCAAGTTGAACCTGATGAAGATCCTAGGGATCCAGATACCAATTATCATTATAATTCTTTTTTTGTTTTGGATGAAATCTCAGATGTTCTGAGGTTTTGGATATTTTTTCTACCTCTTTCTGCTGCTAACGAGTCAATGTGGACCCACCAAGAATGGAAAATAATTTTGATTTGGCATGAAGACACCTACCAAAATAGGGAAGCATACCAAAAACATTTCCTCGGATTTACACTGAAATGTTTCCAAGCCATTCTGGGGTGAATCCCAGGCGTCCCTGTTTCGGAAATGTTTCAGTGTTCACAGAGAGTAAATTAACCCATGCATTGCATCTTCGGTAATAGAACATTCTAGTAACTATTAATAAGAAAAAAAACAGCTAAGATATTATAATTGTTTGTGGTACAAGGGACCCTCTCCGCGCAGCGGTTTGATCAAACATAAGGGTATCAAATCAAATATACTCTGATATCATTTATTAATGATAAGTTTCAGAATGCGGATCACTGAGAAGACTACAATCAATAGCATGTCATATAATTTATAAACCATGGTCAACATCAAAGAAAACCAGCAAGGAAAAAGCTACTATGTGGAATATATTAGACTATATCCAGATTTACAACTGCTATTTTTATTCTGAAAGTAATTTTATGGATTGTTGATATAACTAACATTAAGGAATTTTATGAATGAGATTCTACCTCCACAATACAAGTAAAAATTGGAGGTCCCATGGGATAGCACAATTGGTTAAGACATGCGCACACTCTTCCAGTTTGGGGAGAGGTCATGAGTTCGAAACCTGTGTCCCTTGGGGCTGCGAAGCTTTATCACTCCCATACCAGCCACTATGTGGGGAAGTATCTGGGGTGGGTTTCCAGCGCGGAATCTCCAACGTGGAAAAAAAAAAAAAGTAAAAATTGGAAACGAAACTTATACCCTGCTAAATGCAATTGTAAGCTTAAGCTTAAGCCCGCATAAATATCACTTGCAGAAGCTTCTAAGGACTGAATTAAGAAGCATATCATCCCAAATATTCAACTGAGATTTGCTAATCAAATTTTTGAGCCCTTTTACTTCTATTTCCAAAAACAAAGACATTTCCTAAGGTTAGTCCATGCTAGCACAGATGCACAATTTTGAAGGACATGTTTAACCATGACAAAGATATACAACATCCAAATATGAGAAAAGGAAAATGATAATCATTTTACCGTAATTTATATATGGATGATGACTGTTAAAAATATTCTCCTTGTGGATCTGGAGTAAAAGTAAAATTTTGGCTCACTCGCCCATAGATTGGTTTCCTTCAATTGCAATGCCTTGAATGACAAACAAAAATCTAACGTGCAATGAAAAAAAACTTCCCAGAATTGAGCATGGCCCAAAAAAGCGCCTCAACTGTCTACAAAATCATTGCAGTAGAAATTGCTCATAAAAATTACTTATAAGCGGTTTATAACGGCCTCCACCTCTGCTGGGGTATAGAGATGGTATGTGGGAGCCACACTTGCAATGTCAACATTATTGGCGGTTACCTAAGGAAATGCCAACAATAATGTGTGGAATCAGATAACTTCAAACATCAATTTCTAGAATCTATATTTTGAGTAAGTATACTATTCCAATCTCCAGAAAATTCAAGTGTGTTCAGCCAGATGCAACAGCTTTTTATCAGTCTTCTATGCAGAAAGCTTATAAAACTAACCTTATCTTCCATGACTTGCTTCAAAATAGAAAGTGCAAGAGTCTCTGCTTCTTCCAATGTCATATCCTGAAATTGGACAATAAAGACCTTACAAGTCTACTGTAGATTTGTCATTTGAATGATGGACCCACCCATTTACACAAGTTACTATGAGATAAAAAGTGGCGTTTATGACTCTCTACCTTACGATATTGTTCTTTTAAGGCAATATCTGCTGCTTCAACTCCAGATCCTATAGATTTTGCATCACATTGCCAGAATGTACCAGAAGGGTCTGTATAGTATCTGTACAAAAAACAAAAAGAACAAATTGAAAAAATAAGTACTCTAAGGGCTGTAATGCTCTCTTTTATTTTCTAGTTTCCATTTCCCACTTTGATAGTGAACATGAAGAAACTTAATAGTACATACAATCTCAAGGTTACTCGACTGAAAAACCTAAACTTTGAATCCCTGCATATATAACATATTATACAAGGCAGGAATCAAATTCGTAGTAGTCCTACTATTTTTGGAAAGTGACCATTTATTGTAGTCACTAGACAATATTTAAACAAACTACAACTGCATATCTGTTTCCTAGCAAGCTCACTCTTTGAGTTCTATGTTACTGAAAGACGCCTTATTTAAATGAATCCGATAAGCAGTAGAACTTTTTATTGTCCCGGTATTTTTGATGAGTGATCATTTATTGTAGTCACTAGACATTATTTCAATATTTAAACAAACATCTACAACTGCTTGTCTGTTTCCTAGCAAGCTTACTGTTTGAGTTCTATGTTACTGAAAGATGCCTTATTTAATTGAATCTGATAAGCAGTAGAACCTTCTATATTTAACTTTTGAGCATGTACAGACAATATTTTCACACAAATGACGTCAGAAAAAATCTGCTTGATTTATCTAGTTACAAGTAATATTTGCTTTGGAACACAGCAGGAGATGCCATCAAATTAAACTAAATAGCTTTGATTGCCCGCAAGTGACCAAAAGTAGTTAATGTGACTATGGAAGAGTCTAGGTACAAATTAAATTAAAGAGAGTGCCTAATGCATCTTGGCAACTTTAAAAGATGAGAAATGTTAAATTTTCCTATTACTCAGTCACTGAGATTAATGCCAATAATTACAAAACTCAGAAATTTACATGCTGATATAAATTTCAGAATTATGCAGTTAACCTACAGCTGAGTACTAAACCATAAAAATGACAACAGAAGCATACACAGAACCAAGCATAAAAATAGACAACACCAGAAATACCCTGGAAACCCTAGTGTGGGGAAAACCAGCAAACAGGGGCTTCTATTATGGGATTTCAAGAGAATTTACAGCAGCAGAAAATCAGAAATTTCTTGCAGAAAATCAGAAATTTCTTACAGAAATTTCCTCAGCAAGTTTCCTCACTCCCTCAGCTAAAACAACCCAGCAAACTCGGCCTGCTTTTTCGAACCCCAAAAAATTGGCCTTGCTTTTTCAGCCCCGCTTTTTTACCCTGAAAAATCGGCCCAACTTTTTCGGCCCTCTGATGGCTGTTGTATGTGGCCTGAGTTCGGTCTCCCTTTGCTGCACAGTATGGCCCAAGTATGGCCTCTGCTGGCTGCCCAAATCTGGCCCAGAACTTGCACTCTCTGCCTCAGCTGCTCCCTCTTCTTCTCTTGCCCAAGCACCCTCTTTCTCTTCTCACAAATGAGAATGTGTGTCCCTCTTACCCTCAGCCCTTCTATTTATCTTTCTAATTCACTTTTTTTCAAGAGACTTCTAGAAGCCTCTAGAAATACACTTTTGTGAATTATTAATTTCTGAAAAGTGACTGTTTCAGAAATCCGAGTAAAAAGTCATTTAAGTGACTTTTTAATTTTTCCTAAGTTAAAACTTAAGATAAAATAAATAAAGCTGATCTGAGTATTTAATGTGTCCATCAGCATGCCTAGGACACTTAGGCCCATGCTGAGACACCTACCAAGCTACAAAACTAACAAGAAAAAAGAAGAATAGCATAACTAAGACAAGGACCAAAATGAAAAGAAAGCCAAATATCAACAATTCATTGTGTGGGAGAAACATTATGGCTAAACTCCAAAGAAAGAAAAGGTCAGACAAAACTCCACTAGAGCATCAGTCAAAAATGTGCTCTTGTAACAAGCAATGCCAAGAAGCAAAGAAGAAAGTCAGTAATGACAGTTGTATTCCCAAGTGATCGGTGTCTCTGCACTCTTGATGTCAGAATAACATCATAAAGGCTATTACTATGACTCTCTTGATGACGATCAATCATCTCGGGACATATGGAGACATCTGATAGCCCGAGTAATTCGTATAATGACTCTGCAGTCTCTATGTCAGACTAATGGCATAAAAACTCCCACATTAACTGCTGCTATCGAATAAATCTTGGAAAGATTATTTGACCATTAATTTTGAAACCCTCATACCAAACTTCCCCATTTTGATTTCATTATCAAAAGTGCTTTTCACTCCTTGCCTTGTAAAAATATTTCTTTCGCCCTTTCTTGCAAAGACTTTTGCATCTTATGCACTTAACAAATATTCTAGATAAGAGAATGTGTGTTTTTCACATTGCTTTTCAAATCCATATATTTTTCTCCTAAACTTCAACAGGTTCAAGAGTGGTCTTGATTGTATTTGAGGTTGGATTGCAAGGGCATTGATTGGACAAGTTTCATGTAACGATGTTTAAATCTGCCATGAGCACACAGGCAACATCAAATCTGATCAAATGAGCAGGAGTTTATAGGATGCTGATTTCAATGAAAAAAAACATATGATCCATCTCATTCCAGAATGATAGTAAAATATAATTCAGTTTAATTGCAAATACAATTTTTAATTCTTGTCAAAACAATATCAACAGAAAATTTCTGTCTCTTCATTGCCAAGGAAAATTATATGCTCTACCTATCGCCAATTTACTTTTTGCACCAGTTTTGAAAATTAATTTTTTAATAAAGAGAATTTAATCTAATTGACAAATTTATAGTAGTTTAATAGAAAGTTCTATTATATTCTCCAATTAAAACATAAATTACTAGGGGAAAAGATTTCTTTGTTTGAAAATGCACTTCTACAACAAGCGCTCTTCATTAATATATGTAAAGAAATCATCAAATACATACATCTTTTGTAAGAATGTTAATCCACAATCCCTAATGGATGTCGGTGAGAGGGTAAGACAACCAGATCTAAGAAGAGCTGAAGGAAATTGAATGACACTGTAACCTGGATGGTCTGAGAAACTTCAATGGAGCCTCCAACAAAAACCCTATAAGATGGGCTGAGAAATGTGGTTAGGGATGGAGAAGGGAGTTGTTTACAAGCTTTCATTAAAGGTTTGGAGAAGCTTCAAATAATACACCTGAAATGGAATATTTGTTTATGGGGTTGAGTAACCATGACGGGTATATAAACTTAGCTGTTGAGTGGATTCTAAAATAAATGTCGATGTCCTAAGGAAAGTAGTAGGAGGATAGATAAACAATTGGAGGTTAGATTCTTCACACAAAGCAGTAAGATGAGATACAATAATTATATTAATTTCCAACAAATGACCAAAAAGGTAGGTCAATATGGCTGCAGAAAAAAGAACAATCAGCGATAGGAACCTGCAGGACTATCTAATATTTATTTTGATGGCAATAACTTCTAAGCATATTCAGCAAAAATGCAATAATGTAGCAGATCAACTAGCCAATTAAGCAGTCAGTGTGAAGCTTGGAGAAGAAATTATTGGGTTAATCATATAGTTGGCAAAACAAAACAAAGAACAGATTGAATGCGGGAAGTAAAGGTCACAACGTCACTTATTCATCTAATGTCCAATAACTTGCATTGCAAGCCATCAATCTCCACAATGGCAAAAGTAAGAAGAGGTAACTGTTATCCAAATTCTTATGACACTAATTTTAAGAATACAGCAATAACAGATACCTCATTCCTGCAAATAATAGGAAAGGAAAAGACATGGCCACCACTTCTCTTGGGGGATCCAAGTACTTCCTCACCTTTATTGATGACTATTCTCGGTTTCATTGGATCTCACCATTAAATCCAAGGATGAGGTGTTTGGCAAACTACAAGAATGCATGTTTCTTGCAGAAGCTCGATGCGATGAGAAGATCAAGTGTCTCTGGACTGATGGGGGAAGTGAATACATTCGTAATGCTTTCAAGGGATTTCTTCTTTCTTCGGGCATTTCTTGGCAAAAGATTGTTCCCTATACTTGTCAGCAAAACGGAGTGGTTGAGCATAAGAATCATGGAAATGGCCCGTTATATGTTTCATTCTCATAATATAAACCTGTCTTTTTGGAGAGAGGTCATTGTTTGTGCAACATACATCATCAATCACACACATTCTTGTGGTCACCAGTACAACTCCTTATGAGCAGTCGCATGGGCACCAGCCTTCTATTTCACATTTCTAGACCTTTGGATCAAGTGCATGGTACACCCACCTTATCAAAAGCGATATATATCACATGTCCATTATACTCCTTGTTACAACAAAGTCTAGCGCCTTTATTAGGAGAAGGTAAACGAGATTGACATCCGCGTTTTGGATAAACTGGGTAGAATCTCTGCCAGAGATTCCAGTTCGAGTGGAAGTGGGCAGAATCCTTTGGCAATTCCAGTTTACATCTCTGTACCAGAACCGAAGTTCCAAGGAGGACCAGAGGCTTAATACATAGTTGTATTGTAACCATATAATCAGAGTCGATGCATGGGAGAGGAATCGACTGGTAAATCTAAGTGAAATAGAAGCAATCTAACTGCCCATTCCTTTGGAAAGATTGATGGTTAGTAGTGATTTCTTATGGGATAAAAAGGTTGACTGGAGCCAACTTCCCTTTGGGATGCGAAATCCATATTTCAATACACCTGAGAGGGTTTGAGTCCACCGTTGATTATCATCCAATGGTAGTGGGTCATTTCTCATGGGACAAGAGTGGTATTAAAAACCACACATTGAGGATAAGAAATGGTTATATAAAACCATGCTGTGTAGTTTGGAATCAGTGGGACTGATGTTATAGAGTTGGCGGAGTTGCCAAGTGAGACAGAGCTGGATTTGGTGGGACTGCCAAATATAGTTTATATAAAGGAGAAAAGGTCCATATGATTGGTTTAATAACCAATAGTGTAATGATGGGTCAAGAAGTGCTAAGGGAAGAGCACACGAGGGTGAAAGGAGTTAGAGTTTAAGCGCTTTAGCTTATAGCTCGTGGTCACAGATTTGACCAAAGGATCAGAGAATCGGACCTAAGTCATGAAATAGGATATGGGGTTTGAATCTTCCTAGGAAAGAGGTTAGAAAATAAGAAAAGAAGGTATAGCTCTGCATCAAGTGATATCAGAGCAGGTATGTTCTTTGGAAGAATTGAATCAAGCATAGTGAACCTACAGCAGGATCAGATTTGGGAGAAATCTGACAGGTAAAATGGTTTTTCATTTTACATTGATTTGATGAAAGAATTAATAATTGCAGGTTTAGCTCTTAAGACGAGAAGTACTCTTTGAAAGAGTAAGCCAGAATTGGAGAATTCTGAACAGTGAAGAAGGGAGACAGGCAGAAACCTGTGAGAGATGTTGCAACTGAAGATTTGCAACTAGAAGATAATTCCAGCCAAAGACACAGAGCTGTAAAGATTGATAAGTAAGTGAATATGGTCTTGCTGTTTTGAATTGAAAGGGTACATATAAATTCTTAACAGGTAGCAGCTGAAGGAGAGATTGTCAGTGGATCATAGCTTGGAAGCTGTGACAGAAAGAGCAAGTGAAGCTCACAAGTGAATGAAGAAGTGTGGCAGAAGAACCTTGCAGCAGAAGAAGGAAGACAAGTGGAAGTTCTCAAAGATAAGGTGAGAAATTGCAGAAGCCTAGAAGGAGCAGAAGAAACTCAGAAGGTTCCAGAGGAGACAACCAGAGAAGTACCAAGAGACTGAGCTTAAGAGAGAAGCTTGGTGAGGTATAGTGATGGGGTGCAAAAGAATTGTCATAGCAGAGGCTTGAGTGCAGCTCACAGTGAGCAAGAAAAAACTCATAGAAGAAGGAAGACAATGACTACTGATGGTCATAGTAAAGGTTCTAAGGTAAGCCATAGGAAATTAAGTGATGAGAAATTTGATATAGAGTTAGCAGTTATAAAGGCACAGCTCGATGTGTTAATGGAGTTGCTACAGGACAATGATGAAGACCAAAGTTATGGATGGCTTTTGAGAAAGAAGAAGGTAAGATGGCGTATGTTGCAGACAAGGCTGAAGCAGAGATTGTGTGCCAAGTGGAAGAAAAACCTCGAAGTAGTTGAGTATGAGGAGACAGTCCATATTTGTTAACCAGAACAAGGACAACTTGGAGAAGTTGAGGGTGGTGATGATGCTGATAGGAGGCTTGTTGAAGGTCTCTTTGAAAGTTGTGGAAGTGAAGATCAGCATGAACATTTGATGATAAAGACATCAGCTGAGGCTAGAGAGCCTTATATTTTTAAAACTAACAATTGGTGTATGACTGCAGGTTGCACAATAGAGAAAGAGAGTCACCAAATACTGTCATGAAGATTGCAGCAGATGAAGATATGCTTTTTAAAAGCATAAAGAAGGAACAAACTCAGAATTTTCTTGTAAAAGAAGATGAGACGGCACTGTCTGGTACAGATAACTAATTTGAAGATTATATGCAAGTGGAAAATGTTGTTAGTGAGCAACTAGAGGAGCCTGTTGTTGCAGTGAACAAGAAAAAATTGACTGCTGAAGATGGTCAAAAGGAAAATGAAGATCAGCTATTGAGGGCTGTTGTAAATGAAGAAAGAAATACAGGAATGATTTCTGAAAGCAACCACATAAAGAATGGTGAACAACATTCAGATGAAATGCTTACAAATTATGAAGAAGAAATTAGGTTGCTGGAAGATTTATTAAGAAAAACTGAATATGGAGTAAAGATTACAGTCAGTAAGGAAGAGTGTTCACAAGTACCTAGCAGAGATGGGATGTCTCAAGCATCTGTGGAAACAGAGAAATATTTTAGTTTTCAAACTAATAATGTAATTGCAGGTACAGAAGAAAGTGTTGATGAACATGAAGATGTGATCAGAGAAATAGAACATAAACTATTTCTAGGAAGTAAAGTTGAAATTCAGGGGCAGCAAGAGGATGCTGAACAAAGATTTGTCTTGAAGGACAATGAAAAGGGAGAGGTAGCAAAAAGTATGATCAACAGCTTAAAGGCAAAAATGAACAGGAAGTTGAAAGAGAAGTGGGCAAATTATATGTATGATGTAAGTGAAGTCAGAACTGAAGATTCTGAAGGTGATAAGTTGATAACAGTAAATCTGTTGTAGAGCAGCAGTGTACAAGACATTCAAATGTCTAAAACATCTTTTGGAAGATGTGTGTTGCAGCAGAAAGAAATAAGGATTTTTATATTCTTATCAACGCTGTATATGTCGTCTCAGGGAAAGTGTCGGCGAGGGTCCGGAATGTAACTTCTCGGCGACATCAGCGGAAAATATCGGAATATCTCGGAAAATGTCGCAAGACCTCAAAAAAAAAAAAAAAACACTCATTTTTTCAATTTTTTAAACTTGTAAAGCAACAATAACATCAAATAAACACATTGCTACATAAATATGAAAATACAACCAATAAATAAGATGCATAAGATGTCAGGTGTCACATATCGTTACTAAACTGAAAATTCCGAAACATGTTCCTGATAGGTTGATAGTAGATACAAAATCACATCAAATGATAAAAATAAATGTATCTCATGAGACGAATCATCACGAGGCATCTAGATACTAAATAGTACATGATAAAATGAAAACAATAGATCATAGGAATCCAAATCATTGATTCCCTCTAAAGGCCGTGCAACAAAGCCAGTGGCAACTGCATCAAATGATGGTAAGTGATAAACTCCTTCCTCTTGTTTACTGGCTTCTTTGGCCTTGCTTTTCTGAATGTGATTAAATGGATTTAAAAAAATTCATGTTCAACTTCAAGTTTGTTGTCACACCTCTTGCTTGTTAAAGTAGAGAAACTTGGGGCTTTGCTGACTCTTTAAACATGGTCAAAAGGTAGACCTTTGTGCCAAAGTTGGGGCCACTGTTTCTTCTTGAGTTTGAGAATAACATTATAGCATTGTATTGACTTGTGAGTTGCTTTAACTCTTTTGAAGTGTTTTTGGCTCATTACAAGTTACAACAGTGTGTCAAGAGAGATGTGAGGCATGAAACTTCACTGCCTGATGTAGAAGATGTTGTTTCAGGCATCTTGGAAACTCATCCCAAGCAATCTAAATCTGGTTATTAATTTATTAAAAAGAAATTTCACTGCCTGATGTGGAAGATGTTGAGGGCATTTGCCCACTTCCATAGTGTGTCTTTTTATTTCATATGCATAGAAATTACCTTCTTCACCTTGTGTAATTTCGAAGGCAAGCTATTATTAAAAATGAAATTTGTGTCCCCTAAGTCTTATTTTCAACAGATAATTTCTTATGGCTGCATTTAAACATGATACAGAATTTCAAATTGTCACAATCCCTTCTTTTTCTGACCCATAACAGCGAAAGCAAAATGTAAAAGATGCCAACCACTTCTCATGCTTTTGCAAAGGTGGAAGGGTCCAAAGTTCAAACATGTATTTTTTTTACTAGTCTCAAGCATCTGGCAAAAAGCTATATACAGACTTGTTTTTCTGTGGATGAACTGGAGATTACACATGGTTATACAATCATTGCAACGTCTATCAGGAATGGCAGTCACCTTGAGTTTTTAGAATATTTCAGTGGTTGTTCATTGTGCTGATATCAAGGACCGGTGTTGCAAATAACTGCAACCAGTACAGGGAAATGTGTCTTTAAGTATGAAAAGCTTGTATTTGAAATTTTTGCTTCTTGGGAAATGTTTTTTATGATTTCGGACATTCCCATTGGTAATAAATCAATTGAGAATCCTTCTGGCATATGCCTAAAAACATTCAACCTGTACACACCTTTACAACCCACGGCCTTTAAAACCCCTTCACGCGCACTTTTCCGCCTATTTTGCCAGCAGCCCGATATTTGTCATCGACTCACGATATTTTCACAAGTGTCGCGACATATTGAATGTGTCGCAACATATTACAAATAATATATCGGCCTTCAGTAAATCTCGGCGATATATCCGATATATCGGAGAGATATACAACACTGATTCTTATACATGGAGAAGAAATGCAGTTGCTGATGAATAGTGATAGCAGTATGTTTCAGCAGAAGACAAAGCTGGACAAGGAGATAGCTGAGTTGTGGAAACTCATGATCAAAGTGCATAAAGGAAGATACTGCCAAAGAGTGAAGCAGACAGTCAACTGTGTAAATTGTTTGACTGTGAAGGATTGTGAAGGCAAGCTAAGTGGAGCATTGCAGCATAATGTTTGGAAGCCTGGAAAGTTAAAGACAGTAGTGAAAGATGATGAAAGCAGAGCTTATGGATAGCTGCAGAGCAAGGTCTGGGATCCAGGAGGATTCAATCAATGAAGACACATGACCAGGAGATAATGAAAACTTTCTACTGTGGGAGTCTGATGCAGGAGCATCTTCTCTCATCAACAATTGTAATGTTGATCAGACCTAGGGTCTTGACATTTGCCCAAGGAAGGGGTTTTCATTGTAAAACATTTGTAAGTTAAGATTAGAAGGTTCTAATAGTTAGAGAGGTGTTAGTCAAGTTATGAGTCATCAGGATAAAGTGATAGTGTCAAGTGGATGATGAGTCATGTAACCAATTTCACAATTGGTAGCAGAATTCGAGAGAGTCTAGTAGATCTCAAACCATGATCATTAGATGATAGGATCGAAATTCTATTATTAGAATTCAGTTGCAGAGATATAGGAGTTAGTTTCTAAAGTTTAGGAGTCTGTTAGTGAGATGGAAGCATCAACTTCCATGCATATATATTGATGTAAGCGGGCAGAGGAGTTGGCCAAACAGGGGATATCAGGCCATGAAGATGCAAAAGTGTAGAGATTCTGGTTAAGAGATGTTTGTACAGAATTAATTGAATGAATTAGAATTCATGTGTTATTGGTGTATAAATTGTCTCTGTGTAAATGAATGGAAGAATTCCAGCAGCTGTGTGAATTCTGGAAATTAAAAAGTTAGGAGAGTTTCAGGGTCTGTGTGAAATCTGGAACTAGTGATAGATTTAGGCAATATTTCTGTCATATGATGATAATGATTCCATGTTAGAGACAATATCATTGTTAAAATGACTTGTAAAGAATTCTGTGCATATGTACGTAGTTTTGCATTGAAGATGTAGAACGAGAGTGGAGAAATCTCATCGAGGAAAACTGGGTAGAATATATATGAAGTTGTAAATCTTCGTATATATTCCAGTTTGCAGAAGTCTGAGATGACTTATAAAGAGATTAAGTGATTTGAGGTTGGGTAAAATCGTCATAGATTCGAGGTCCTGTAGAAGTCTTGAAGACTTGGGGAAAAGCCAGAAGAAGATTGGGTAAACCTGTGTAAGTGACTGTAGGAGAAGGTAAACGAGATTAACATCCTAGTTTTGGATAAACTGGGTAGAATCTCTGCCAGAGATTCCAGTTCGGGTGGAAGTGGGCAGAATCCTTTGGCAATTCCAGTTTACATCTCTGTACCAGAACCGAAGTTCAGAGGAGGACCACAGGTTTAATACATAGTTGTATTGTAACCATTTAATCAGAGTCGATGCATGGGAGAGGAATCGACCGGTAAATCTAAGTGAAATAGAAGCAATCTAACCGTCCATTCCTTTGGAAAGATTGACGGTTAGTAGTGATTTCTTATGGGTAAAACGGTTGACTGGAGTCAACTTCCCTTTGGGATGCGAAATCCATATTCCAATACACCTAAGAGGGTTTGAGTCCACCGTTGATTATCATCCAATGGTGGTGGGTCATTTCTCATGGGACAAGAGTGGTATTGAAAACCACACATTGAGGATGAGAAATGGTTATATAAAACCATGCTGTGTAGTTTGGAACCCGTGGGACTGATGTTATAGAGTTGGCGGAATTGCCAAGTGAGATTGAGCTGGAGATTTGGCAGGACTGCCAAATAGAGTTTATATAAATGAGAAAAGGGTCGTATGATTGGTTTAATAACCAATAGTGTAATGTTGGGTCAAGAAATGCTAAGGGAAGAGCACATGAGGGTGAAAGGAGTTAGAGTTTAAGCTCTTTAGATTATAGCTCGTGGTCACAGATTTGACCAAAGGATCAGAGAATCGGACCTAAGTCATGAAATAGGATATGGGGTGTGAATCTCCATAGGAAAGAGGTGAGAAAATTAGAAAAGCAGGTATAGCTCTGCATCAGCATCGCAGACTAATATCCATTAAAATCCCTCTAGAACTAATCAAATCTTGAAACTGAGTGGTGAAGGAGGTCCAACATTGAATGTGGGTTCTCTCATTCAAAACTAACTCCAAATTGCCTAAAGGAAGGACAAAGTGCATCGAAGAAGAAGAATGTCCCATTTTGCAATTATTATGACCAAGCAACAAAAGATTAACTCCAAATTGCCTAAGTAAGGACAAAATGCGTCGAAGAAGAAGAATGTCCCTTTCTGCAATTATTGCAAGTGTAGAGGACATGTGAAAAATAATTGTTGGACAATGCAACTGAAAAAGTGCTAGAAGTCTGCTACAACAAAGCAAGTTGAGAAAAAGATAGTTAAGTATCTGACTTTGCAACAAAAGGCATTTGCTTGATAATAATCATCCAACCTAGTCAGATAGAACAAGAGGGGCTAGTCTCCATCAAGATCCATAAAAAGGAGCTTCTTACCATAATTTTTTTATACTAGCAACTACTGAGATCTCATCTCAGAGGAAGTAGTGAAGAGGCACCATATACTTACAGTCAGGCATCTTGAACCCTACTCCTTATGTTGACTCAACAAGAACAAGGATTTGTGAACCCAACATAAATGCAAAGTCAATTTTGCCATCATGGTCAATTATATCCATGAAGCAGATTTTGAGGTTGTTCCATTGGATGTGCAGTGTCCATTTTAAGCAATCTACTCTTGTGGGATCAAGATGTTACCTACCAACAACACAAGAACCAGTATCGACTTGTCAAGGATGACCAAGCTTATTCAATGTCAACGTAAAAGGACACACCAAGAGCGCTAGTTTCTATCACTAAAGCTCAAACATCGGTCAAAGAATCAAGATTCAAGACAATTCGCTTTGTTTGTTCAATGACCAAAGACAAAGGAGAGTGTTGCTCTCCAATGGAAGCAAAGACACCAAGGCCACATCATGCACAAGTTCGATGTGACCAAAGAAGTCACAAGATCAAAAGCAGTTGGATAAGTTTACAATGCTACTCCAAGTTGTTCCAGGAACCTTGCAGAATGCCTCTAAGCTATGCAATTGAGGCACTCCATTGACTTGCAACAAAGAGTTGTTCTACCAATCGAGGCACTATCAAGAACTCATTCTTGAAGAACGACAAGACTTAGAAGCAGATTCAAGAGTTGTTGGATAGGTGTCACATCCACCCTAACTCATCATCTCGCTATCTGCTTTTGTTTTAGTTCCGAAGAAAGATGGCACATGGAGAATGTGCTTGGACAATGACGCTAAAAGAGAATCAATATCCATCATCAACGACTTGTTAGATCAACTTCGGAGAGCCAAATATTCAATAAGATAGATTTAAAGCCCAATGATCATCAAATACATATAAAGCCAAAAGATACATGGAAGACAAAAAGCAATGAGGACCATTTGAGTGGTTGGCGATATCATTATGTCTCTACCAATACTCCAAGACATTCATGAAAATGATGAACAAAGAAGTAATACCATATATTGACTAATATGTGATTATATATTTGGATGACTTAGTTGATTTTAGCATGACCTAGGAAAATCACTTGCACCATTTGGGCCAAATATTTGTATCATTGTGCAGGAAGAATTTGTTGGTCAACATGAACAAATTTACAATCAAGCAACATGAACTTGGTTATCTTAGATTTCATGTGAGTCAAGATGGAATGAGCATTGATCCGACAAAGATTTGGTTGTTGTCAATTGGCCTCCATCAATAAACATCCCTACCCTTAACTGTTCATGGGAAAGGCAAACTATCTCGACCAGTTTCTCAAACACCTTTCCCATGTTGTGCACACTCTTAATGCACTAAACAATCACCATGTCCAATTGAATTGAAAAGTCATGCAACAAAGACAAATTGAAGCTATCAAATGTCGAGTTGTAATTGTTGTCATCCTCAACTTACCCGACATTCAGCGGGCCTCCAAGATCGAGGTGGATACCACCTGTTACACCTCAAGTTCTCTGCAGTGAACCCTACATTTTTTCACAATATGAGACCACTTTGATGAGCCCAAAAGTGTGATGATTTCTTTGTATGTGACCATGTTGGGACGATCGATGTACAAGTGTTGGTTAGTTGGTAGCTCGAATCCCCTTAGGTGGACGGTCGTGGCATGTCCTTTTAGTCCCCATTCTCAAGGTGCTTGGTTTTATTACTCCACCCAACTATCCCTTGGTAGTGAACTCCCATCAAGTTGGGCATTTATGTCCTAGGTAGCTATTCGAGCATTTTGAGGTGGATCTACTAGAATACATGATTTACAAGAGCCCTAACTACTCACTTATTTTATTTGTTATGTAAAGGTGATTGCGCTTTGTAAGAGTTTTCACACCCGTGGTTTAGCACACACCTATTTTACCCCATATGGACCCTCTTTTTCTCATGTATGTACCACACTTTGGTCATGGGATCATGAAGGTGATTTTACATATGTGCATCTAATTTAACATTTTTCAAGGCAATTCACTTGCACCAAGCCATAGGCTACATCCTCCAAAACATGAAGGGGCTATTTACGTCCACATGGACCCATGTACACATGCCACGTAGAAGAATGCAGAAGGCCCTCTATTGACAAGAGGAAATAAAAGTTCCTATGTCAACTTTTCGACCTATTGGTCAGCTAAACCAATAAGAGGCAGGAATGCTCACCCTGATTTTATAGCCCGAGTATAAACACGATCTCTGCCTTCATGATAGGTTGGGAAAGATAACATAAAAATAAAACTATTCTAAACATATCACTACATAACATCATACATGTATATACTAATGACTTTAACAACACACAAAGGGTATCTCATTGCGACTTTATATATTTATGTGAATCTTTATTAATAGCAAGATCTTAAAAGGCGAAGAGAATACTAACACATGACATCAAGTAGAAATAGAAATTGAGATTTGTATAACAAAAATATAAAATCTGATATCTACGATGAATGAGAATGACATTCAGGTGAAAGAAAGAAAAAGACAAGAACAGAAAATATGAATATGAGAAAAGCAGTCTTCTTTATTCAATTCTTTCTCATCAATACAATAGAATGACAGTCCTAAAGCTCTTTCAGACTTTTGCGAAATCCTGGACCAGAAATATGTTCTCGCATGGACAGCTAGCATTTTCAAGACCGCTTGGTTGTTATGTAAATGACAAACAAAAAATTTAGACTGACAAAGCTGCAACAGGCTTCTATGAATGCTTTTGGACACTGGTATTAGTCTCTTTTGCAAACCAAAAGATCAAGGTTTGACCTCTCGTTTTTCCATTTAAAAACGAACTCCATAGCAAGTGTGTGTAAAAGATCTTGTTTCTTTCCAAGGCTTCAACCCAGTGTTACCAGAAGCTCCCCCCCCCCCCCCCCCCCCGCTTCGAAGCCCCGAAGCTCGATCCGAGCGATTGCGTCCAGGAAGCTTGGGCTGAAGCGCGCTTCAAAATTTAGGAAGCGCGCTTCAGGGCTCTTTTCCAAATTTCTGAAGCGCACTTCGGAGGGCGCTTCACGCACGCTTCCGAGGAAAGCATGCACGATTGCAAGGGGGAATGAGGTTTTTGGTGTGCAGTTGAGGGTTATTTTGCCTTCATAGTGCTAATTAAAGAGGTCCCCACCCCCGCCATTTCACCTACCCTAGTAATTAACATTCTCCTTTATCTTTCATCTTCATCCTTTTACTTAAACTTTTAACATTACCATTAATTATTTCAGGATGTTTGAGAGTGGTTCCAACCTCATTCGACTTCGTATGGAGAAAGTAGAATTTTAGGTCCCATTCAAAATTCAACAGACTTAACAGTTTTCAAGATTTCAAGATTGGCAAGATTGCAATGTTTCCACGGGATTCTATCATGTATGAGGGTATGGAACTGACATTTAATCAAGAGAACCAAGCCCTTTATGTACCTCGATGTTGGTGGCATTGATTGTT
>ML777987.1:845436-873296 GCA_009831015.1 Picea engelmannii | reverse complement strand
AGAAAGATATGACCCTCCTCCTGCCAAGCCTCCATGCCCGAGAAATAGTGCATCAACATGATGTCAATCATCTCAAACTCTGATGCAAGGCTCAACTTGCACTCAGTTATGAGATGCTCTGCTCCCGTGATGAATAAATCATCCACATACATATGAGAATGAGCATATCCTCACCTCGAATGATATAGTAGAGGTTAGGATCTGCCTCGCTCTTCTCAAACCCCATCTGAAGCAAATAAGCAAATAAGCCTGGCTTTTCCAGGTTCATTTCTTTTGCCTCCTTCACTTAACTTATCTCTTAGTAGAGGTTAGGATCTGCCTCGCTCTTCTCAAACCCCATCTGAAGCAAATAAGCAAATAAGCCTTGCTCTTCCAGGTTCATTTCTTTTGCCTCCTTCACTTAACTTATCTCTCTCCTTCCCCCCCCCTTCCCTTTTTGCTCCTAGTGTCCTTCCCCTTTTGCTTCTAGTGTCCTCTCTTCTAGGCCTTGACTCTTCTTTTTCTCCTTTGTTTGCTCCTTTTCCCCACCTTTTTATTCTCTAAATAATTATTATTATTATTAATTATTAACACCCCCCCTAATTCTTTTCAATTATTAATAATTATTCCCCCCTTTTTAATCTGCCTTAATTCTGATCTTCCTACCATTTCCCCCCCTTTCTTTCTTATTTGATTCTTGGTTCTTCTTATCCCTAATTCCTCTCTTGATTATTATCTTTAATTATTATAATTACTAATATTAACAAACAAAAAAATCAATATTTAACATTATAATTATTAATATTAATTACTATTAATATTAAACAATATAATCATTATTTATATTATTTTTCATCATTTTGTTTATATTATTCTTTTAATCATTAACCCCGTCCCTTCTAATCTTTTTATATTAATAATCATCCCCCCCTTCTTTTTTTAGAATTCCCTTCCCCCAATCCATACGACTTTTATTAATTATTAAAAATCATTTATTATTTTCATTCCTTAGATTACTCTTTCTCCTTCTTAACCCTTTTCACTTTTCTCTCTAATTTAAATCTACACTAATTTTTCTTGACCATTTCAATTTCCACCTTTTGACCTTAATCCTTCTCAATTCTCTACTTTTTAATTTGTATTCCTTAATTTACTTTTCTCTACCCAACGATTCTCTCTTTTTCAACGATCCTTTTTACTTCTAACTCTTTATATTCATTCTTCAACAACCTTTTTCATCATCGAAGCTTAATGTCCCTGATGATGGGTGGAGTGTCCACTCGAAACGTTGGACGTTTCATAAATCTTTACACGGTTTCTATCTAGAAAGTACTCTAACACTATGGCCAACATGAAAACCTAAATGCTCTAAATAAGCGTCTATCCGTGAATACCAAGCTCTTAGAGCTTGCTTCAAACCATAGAGTGCCTTTCTCAGAAGGCACACATGAGAATCTCTCTCCAACACCTAAAACCCTTGTGGTTGCTCTATGTACACCTCCTCCTCTATAAATCCATTCAGAAAAGCAGTCTTTACATGTATCCTCCAACCCATTTATGTTGCTATGGAAATAATGCTCTGGATAGAAGTGTATCTCGCAACTGGCGCAAACGTCTCATCATAGTTGACTCCCTCTATCAGAGAGAATCCTCTCGCCACAAACCAGGCCTTGTGTTTCTCTATGTTGCCATCTGTAGCATACTTGGTCTTGTACAACCATTTGGAAGTCAACCATCTACTTTTTAATTTTTATTCCTTAATTTACTTTTCTCTACCCAACGATTCTCTCTTTTTCAACGATCCTTTTTGCTTCTAACTCTTTATATTCATTCCTCAACAACCTTTTTCATCATCGAAGCTTAATGTCCCTAATGATGGGTGGAGTGTCCACTCGAAACATTGGACGTTTCATAAATCTTTACACAGTTTCTATCTAGAAAGTACTCTAACACTATGGCCAACTGTGAAAACCTAAATGCTCTAAATAAGTGTCTATCCATGAATACCAAGCTCTTGGAGCTTGCTTCAAACCATAGAGTGCCTTTCTCAGAAGGCACACATGAGAATCTCTCTCCAACACCTCAAACCCTTGTGGTTGCTCTATGTACACCTCCTCCTCTATAAATCCATTCAAAAAAGCAGTCTTTACATGTATCCTCCAACCCATCTCTGTTGCTATGGCAATAATGCTCTGGATAAAAGTGTATCTCACAATTGGCGCAAACGTCTCATCATAGTTGACTCCCTCTATCAGAGAGAATCCTCTCGCCACAAACCAGGCCTTGTGTTTCTCTATGTTGCCATCTGCAGCATACTTGGTCTTGTACAACCATCTGGAAGTCACAATTGACTTCCTCTCAGTCCTCGGCACCACCTCCCATACATCATTGTGCATGATGGAGTCATACTCCTCCAACATGGCCTCTCGCCAAACCTGTTGGTGAACTGCCTGTGCAAAAGTCGTGGGCTCTGCATCTGTGATGCCCATCACCATAGCCAAGTAGGACCCAAGCCTCTCTAGCGCTCTTCTCTCTCTGAACAACCTCTTGGGCTCTCCAACATTCTCCTTGGCTTCCTTCAGGGTCTCCTAAAACCATCTTGGTTTCCTCTTCCCTAAAGTAACCAAAGGAGAAGTGATATCTCCGCGCCCAAGAGTTTCAACCTCAAATCTCATCCCAACGCTCTGAGATCCTAAAGCCTCTGCACCCTCTGCTTGAATACTCTGCAATTGTGACCCTGAAGTCGTACAAGGTGACCCAGTCACCCCTGAAACCGGTGTACTCGACACATGAGGTTATGTCCCCTCTGATGCATCAGTCTAAGTGTGCGGAACCTCCTCAACTCTATCTCTTGACTCGAGAAACCTCCTAAAAGCTCTACCCTCCTGAAATCTGACATCTATGCTCACCACCACTTTCCGTTGTGATGGAATGTAGATCCAGTAGGCCTTTGAGACCTCTGAGTATCCAACTAAGATCCCCTTCTACGTTGTGGGATCTAGCTTTGTCCTCTTCTCTGAGGGGACATGAGAGTATGTCAAGCATCCAAAAATGTGTATACGCTCAACATCGGGCCTCCTCCTAGCGAAGGCCTCCTCAGGAGACTTCCTCCCTAAAACTCTGTGGTGACACCTGTTCTACAGATAAATTGCAGCAGCAGTAGCCTCAACCCATAAGTATAAAGGCAGTGACTGATCATGCAGCATGGATCTCACAGCACCTGTGATGGCCATGTTCTTCCTCTTTGCAACCTCGTTCTGTTGGGGGTTGTGAGGAACAGTTAGTTACCTTCTGATCCCTACCTAGGTACATAAGTCTACAAACTTTGTGGAGGTATACTTGCCTCCAGTATCTGGTTGTAATACCTTGATCTTCTTTCCTGTTTGGTTCTCCACAAGAGCTTTGAACTCTTGGAACCTCTTGAAGACCTCACTCTTGGTCTTCAGGAAATAGATCCAAGTCTTCCTGGAGTGGTCATCTATGAAAGTGAGATAATACTCACAACCACTCAATGACACTCGTGACATAGGCCCACACACATTCGTGTGTATCAAATCTAGTATCTCAAATGATCTGCTATCACTGTTGGGAAAAACAGTGTTGGTAAACTTACCAAGTGCACACCCTCTACACACATCCTGATGCTCTATGTTGAACTATGGCACTCCTGTCACAATCTCTCTCAGCGCTCCCAGAGCCCCATGATGTAGATGAGCCATCCTCTAATGCCATATCTCACATAACTGACTGTTGTTGTCGCTACTCGTTGCCAAGGCATGTAGTGGTTGAAAAAGCAATCTATACAGTTTTCCATCCCTCACTCCAATCACCTTCCCAGAGGTGATATTGGACCCCTGACTATTTAAAGGAATAATTTGAGAATAAAGTATACCGTCAAGGCATCCGTAAATATTTAAAGGAATAATTTGAGAATAAGAATTCAAAGGAAGGTTAAAGCAGAATCAGTTTCTCAACTGTCGTTGTCTTGCTTCCTGTTGTTCTTGGATGCTAATGTCTCTTTCAATAGCAGACCATGAACGTTCTAACTCAACCCGATTAGTTGTTGTTTGTAAAATGGTATTAAATAAATTCAAGGCAATACTGGTTTGATCTTGAAGGCCTGGTTCAACGTTGGGTTGTCTGTTACTTGGAACAGTCATGGATGATAAAACTTTATTTATTTGTAAAAGGATTTTAATCAAATGTTACTTCAAATTTTCCAAAGATGAGAACAAGAAAAACAATTTTGAAATTCAAAACAGTAATGTAAATACATTCGAGGTCGTTTCCTGGATTTGTAACAATTTTGAGAATTGTAAAATAACAAATAAACACTACAGAAAAATATGAGGATTTAATCAAGAAAGAATCTCATATTTCGATAGATAATAATGAAAGAAAACGAGGTTTCTAACGAAAGTTAAGTATTAAGGTACAAAAGATTTACAGGTCTTAAAATTACTAATAGCAATTTCGGAGGAAAAAACTGTAAATAATTTGGTATCCAAACCAATCTGAATTAGAAATCAATGATGTAGATAACTTCAAATTGATTATTCATTAGAAAAAACATTGAAAGAAAAATACAACAAAGTATAATAAACAGGGTTGAAGAAAACATAGCTACAAATTTGCAGGATTCAGAATCTCGTTTGTGATCTATATTATGATGTATTTGAAAATTGTTATTACAAATGGCTCTCTCCAAAAATTCTGAAGACTTTTCTCAGTCTTTAGAAACTACATTTATACATTTCCATCAAAATTTTCTCGTTGGTGACTAACTAACTTCCTAATATTACGGTTACATAAAAATAATGTCAATTGTTTACAATTTCTTTCTAATTTCTAATGATAAAAACATTTTAAAAGCTGTTAAGCTTTCGTTGACGAACTTCCTTTCTCCGCTTCAATACACTGAACACATTTCCCCAAAAACTTCACAAAAGTCCTGGGAGCATCTGGTATCTCATTTGCTTCAAATAAGAAAAATCTTTTCTGCAATTCGGGCAAACGATTTTCTATCATTTTTTCTGTGAATTTAATAGTTTTCAACTTTAGATTTGACGTCACCATCCATTTGTTGATCTCTGTAATATTGATCAATTTAATTTTTGAAATCTTTGTTTTCATTTCCTCCAGCTCTTCTCTAAACCTTAGCTGGTGCTTGGCAATATTAATTTCACCTAATAATCCGAAACAGTCATCTGTTCCGATATTCAATGAAGCTCTTTCTAATAGATCGAAAATTCTCTAGCAATCATCATTGACTTCTCTTGCTATTCGTTTATATTCGGCCAGTTTTGTTTCCCACACTTTTATTATTATGTCCCCTTTAACCTATTCAGAAATAGATAATTTCTTAATCTTTCCAACCTCTTCCTTTGATGAGAAAGCCACTGCCTTCTGAAAAGTTGTTCTAGCTGCTTTCGCCTCCCTTTCCTTCTGGAACACATTCTCCAAAGACTTATTTGTTTCTTGAAAATAATTCTGGACTATTTCCAAATTCAAGAACACTTTCTGTTGTTCTTCCTCTATTCTTAAATATATCTCCAATGCTTGTGTCCTGAAATTTTCAAGTTCTATTACCTGATTAGTAATAGAAATAATTTTATCTTGTAAATGTTTGTTTTCTTCTTCCAACTTTCGAACCTGTTCCTGTGTGACCTGTATTATGAGTTTTGCCTCCTCCAAGTCTTTATTCATTTTCTGGATTTCTTGCATATCCTTTAGTCTAGCTTGTTCTAGACCCTTCTGTATTCCCCAACTAATATTTCTCTCGTTTTCTTTTAATTTGTCTTGCAACTGAATTATTGTTTGGTCCTTCTGTTCGAGCATAGTTGTTAAATTGCCAACAGAATACATATTTGTTGATGCTATAGCACCCATTGTACCTGCTAATTCTGTAGCAAATTCTCCATCCTTGAGTTTCTTTCCATCTATAATAACCCTACGCCTTTTAATCATCCCTTCTCCTCTTGGATGAATTTCCTGTTTCAAGACTGCTCTTCGCTTTTTACTGAAGAAGAAATCTGATGGGAGGATTTCATCTCTCGAAATCGGCTCTAGATCACTGACATATAAAACTCCTTCATGGAGGGTTCCAAAAGTTGACTGCAATGGAGTTAAAGAGGTGATAGGACTACCGAGTTCTGTTGAAGTTGTTCCTCCTATCTTTTCTGGAACATTTTTCATGATTTCTGGAATTGTTTCCAGCTCTTTTCTCTTCTCTGTTCCCGTTTCTTTTGTTTGAGAACCCTTTGTGTCTTGGGAAGGTATCTCGGTATTTTTCAACTTACCTTTGTTATTTGCTTTATCCTGTATATTAGTTTCAAACCCTAGAGGGGATCCTTGTTGTTCTGGCGATGGGGTCGAAATTTCACCCTGTAAACTCTTAGGTAGGCAACTTTGCCTATGGCTTTGAAAAGATGTGAATCCAGTCTGTGAGTCAGGTGGCAAGGCCTGAACTCTGTTCAGTACTTCTTCATAAGACTTAACATCTTTAAATATATCATCATAAATGGATACTTCATGTTCATATGCCTTTAGATTAGAATGTATGAAATGTCTACTTATTACTTGGTAGGGGTCATATTTTCTGTGCTCAATATCTACTAATTTCACTTCTTCTAAAGACTCAGCCTCTACCTTAGAATGGCCTAAATTTGATAAAGAAAATTTTCCAATATGAACAGGGAAAGATGGCCATGATTTCTTCTTAAGTGTTTTTAATTCTAATCCAAAACCGCCCTTTACTATCTGATAAGCTACTTCCCTGCACACCAATCTGTCTGGTAGGAATTTAGGGAGTGCATGAGGGGGAATGGAACAGCCATAAACCCTAATGTAGGAAAAAATTTCTTCAATAAACCAATTGGCAACTGCTTTAAGACGTTCTATGATTGCATCATAAATGTGAGGGGGTTCGCATCCAAAAAACAATTTGTGCATAGGAATAATAATAAAATGACAAACCTCGTAAAATGCGACTTTAGCATTTTCTTCCGAAAGGGCCGAGTGGTAATTGTGAATGGGTTCTGGACAGGAAATGCTCCAACTCCAATTCATTAATGGAAAGGGAATCATAAAACAGATTGCATCCATAACGTATGCAGACATATAAAAAGTTGTTGGTTGTCCCTTTGATTTGGCTGCTTTGTAGTTTAAAATTTCTTGTGTTAGGTTATCCGACAAAATCTTATGCCAGTTAAAACCATTTCCTTCTGAAGCTTCCTCTAAAAAGGGCACCCAGTCTGCATGAAAATGATAGGGATCTTTTCTCCCGAAAAGTCTGCATAACATAATGGCTATATAAACCATGTATTCATTTAAGGAGGCTGTAGCATAAATCCCATGAGCATCAGCCCTAAACTTTGCTTCAGACCTCACCCATCCTCTAATCATATCGGGATATGTCTGGTCTGCCTCAATACATTCCTTTCTCTGAAACTCAGCATTAAAAGTATGTTTATGATTCGGCGAGAGTTTATACATTACTTGAATGTGCTCTGGTCTGAATGAGCCGACGATAGCTCCTTGCTCGTTTAGAATGCTCCTTGTTGGGATATCTACCTTATCCAGAGCCCAGTTGATCATATCAGTGTATGCCACAAGCCTCGGACGCGCAGCAATCTTATGAAGCTCTGACTCAGCTATGTCCCGGAAATGATTTTCAGAGTCAGGATGAGCATTCTCTAATTCATATTCCAGCAAATCTGAGATTTGAGTCCAAGATTTAATAGAATCTATAGCATGTGGAGTGGTATCGGAGATAATATCTCCTTCCTGTGCGTCTTCATTCTTCTTCGGTGCTTTTCTGGGTGCCATGACTTCTGCGCTTAATTGAAAACCTGAAACAGAAAATAGATGAACGAGTTCAACTTAGAATGAAAACACATACATTCAAATGTTTATTTTGAACATATATTAAAAAATGACAAGATTTGCACAGCTGTCACAAATTTAAATCTCTTAATGTGGAAGATATTTTACCGAGATACGCTTTTAATGTCCGTATTTAGGTACCTTCGGGTTTTGAAAAAAACGAGACACCTACTTAATTGGTAAGCGAAACATAAATGAACATCTAAGAATGATTACCATTAATTAAGAAAAGGTTAATTAATGTTAATCATAATTTAAAGCTGAAAACTTCCTTTTTCGGGATTTCGGGAAACATGATGACAGGAGACCTGTGTTATTAATAAAATCCGATCTCCGAAATTGATAAATCGCGATGGCTTGTTTTTTTTTTTTAATCAAAACTTAACTTATCTTAATTAACTAAATAATTACGATTAAGGTCAAAACATAAATGATTTAATTTAACGTGACTTATGGATCGGGGTTTCGGAAATCGAGATTTCGAGAAACATGATGACAAGAAACGTGCTCTCACAAAACCGCGAATCCCGAAATCGCGACATAATTATTTTAACCCTTAACCTTTCTTAGAAGAGACTAAAATAATTCGTTTTTAAATTAAGATTCCAACGTTTCGGGAAATCGGGGATCGGGGTTTCATGATTCGATTTGCATCAAAAATTTGTTTGCAGGAAACCCCGAATCCCGAAAATTCTTTAAAGTTTAATTTAAAAAATCGTAAATTTAAATATCAACACGTTTTAAATAATTTTCAAAAAAGCGTCGGAAATTTTATATTTTTTGTAAACCTTTTTCCGTTCATTATCGAAAAAAAACAATTAATACAAAGGTATCGTGAATTTAGAAATGATACAAAACTCTTGTTTTATGAAAGTCGAAACCCGAAAAACACAAAAAATAAAAATCTAGGCCTTAAGGATAAAAATTTAAGATCTGTTTCAACAAGTTCTGTAGAGAGCGGAATTGTAGTATAAGCAGGTTGTCTGGTGGGTCTGTGGAGGTGAACTCGAGCGCGAGTTGGTCGATCAAGGTGACTTCATAGACGAGCCTTGGATCCATGAAGAGCACGGACTGCAATGAATTAATGTCATTGAATGAGGCTCAAATGAGGTGCATCTAGACCTCGGGTTCCGGTTCTCATCCCATGGTGACTGATGCCTCGGAGAATCTCCAACGATTGCTCATATATTTTCGCGGCAAACCCATGGGCACCATTGTTCCGTCAGATCCCAAATGAGTCGTCATGAGATAGGCCACGAGGGTCGTGGTGGCGATGGACAAGCAGGCCGTGGACGTGACAAACGAGTAGGTCGTGCAGGCGATGGGCAAGGGCAGGGCACTGAAGGCTCTTGCCTTCGTTGTGAACCTACAAGTGCTCGGGCAAGAGAAGCATCATAGTGCGGTGTTCTACTATGCAGGCAGAGAAATCAATCTGACAATCTGTGACTGAGTTGAGTTGACCTGTGAGGACACTTATCCGAGAGGTATAAGTGGGTTTGGGCTTATAGCCCAATGTCTCTTGTGGAGAGCACATGAGAACACATTCCTTGTGGAGAGCACATAAGGACACATCAAGGGAGTTGACCTTGACGTCACACTATGGGGAGTTGACCCTACTGTTTCTAGAGGGAGTAGCCTCTATAAGTCCACATGGGAGTGCCATGTGTGACAGGCCTTTTGCTACTACGGTGGTTGTGTACCACTGGCGAAGACTGTGTCTTTGGACAGTAGTTGTGTACTACTACGGTGGTTGTGTACCACTGGCAGAGATTGTGTGTCTCTGGACAGTAGCTATGTACTACTACGATGGATGTGTACCACTGGCGGAGACTGTGTGTCTCTGGACAGTAGCTATGTGCTACTACAGTGGTTGTGTACCACTGGAAGTGACTGTGTGTCTCTGGACAGTAGTTGTGTGCTACTACAGTGGTTATGTACCACTGGCAGTGATTGTGTGTCACTGGACAATGGTTGTGTGTTGCTAGCAGTGGTTGTGTACCATTGGACGGTAGTTGTGTACTACTATGGATTAGCACAGTCGAGTTCTATTGGATGGCATTTTAGTAGTTGTATGCTATAGATGATTGTCATGGAGACTACCAGATCACTTGGAGCAGTTGTGTATTGCTTGATCGCAGAGACTGTGACATATGATTTGAGCTATGATGGCATGGTAGTAGTTGTGAGCTACTAGTCGATTACAGAGTAGTCAGTGGACTACTAGATGAAGACATCATGGAAAGATACCTCCCTAGGTAAGAGGGAGTGTTGATGTTTCAGCATCGGGCAAATATTCTCCCAGGATTGGTCATGGTGATTTGACCAGTGGTGAATGGCCCAAGCGTAGTCTTCAAAGAACAAAAGACTCGATGTGCTAGTGTTCCTCCAATGTGTGGAAACATTGGGCAGACTTTCACCCACAGGGGTGTCCCAATAGTGAATGTCCCGAGTAAGCATCGGGCAGACTTTCTCCTAGATTGGGCTGCAGACCAAGGGAGAGGATACATTTCTCACAAAGGTGTACTTGTGGTAAATGGGTCCAGGCGTAGTCCTTCCTTGATCATGACAAGGACTAATATCGACTAGAGGTGCTTTCCACATGTTAGTTAGCATCGGGCTAACATTCACTCATAGGGGTGTACCTGTGGAAGATTGTTTGTTTCTAGCTCATAGGAATTGTACATTCAACCTAACCTTTGCTAGATGCCTTGACTTTTGCTCATGGCTTACAAGACTTGACTAGGCTCACAGATGTTGTGCGTTCGCCCTGACTTTTGTACTAGTCTGTCTATGCTCACAGAGGTTGTACATTCTCCCTAACTTTTGCACTACACTATTTATGCTCACAAAGGTTGTACATTCCCCCTGACTTTTGCATTAGACTTACATCTTGATTTTTGTCTTAGACTTACAAGACTTCTTCCTTTGCCTTGGCTAAACTCACAAGATCATATAGCATCTCGTTCGTCCTAACTTTTGGTTTGACTCACAGAGGTTGTACGTTCCCCCTGACTTTTGCATTAGACTTACATCTTGACTTTTGTCTTAGACTTACAAGACTTCTTCCTTTGCCTTGGCTAGACTCACAAGATCATATAGCATCTCATTCGTCCTGACTTTTGGTTTGACTCATAGAGGTTGTACATTCCCCCTAGCTTTTGTCAATACCTCACAAGACTAGTTAATTCTCCAAATCTCCCTGGCTAGCCTCAGGGTGGCCCACATGGCCTCTCATTGGAGAATGGCAGTCGATGCTACCAAATTTAACACTCCCTCTTAGCGAGGGAGTCATTCTCAGCCACACCAAGTTTGCCTCACAGTTGCACAAACTGTCTCAGTGGCAATGGCTTAGTCAGGATACCGCTCATGGCTATTTACTATAGCTTTACAATTTTTTCTCTGGACCATGTCTCTGATGAAATGGTATTTCATGTCAATATGTTTTGACCTGTCATGAAATACCGAGTTCTTTGTCAGTTTTATGCAACCTTGATTATCACAGTGAACCATCGTAGCCTCTAGCTTGTCATCAAACAACCCAGAAACCAATTTTTTGAGCCATATTGCTTACTTGCTAGCATCACTTGCTGCAATGTACTCAGTCGTTGTTGTACTCTGTTCAATGGATCCATGTTTCCTGCTTGACCATGAGATCATAACGGATCCTAAACTGAAGCAGTATCCGAAAATACTCTTTTGGTCCATTGGGCTTACTGTCCAATCAGCCTCTGCATACCCATGCATAAACAAACCACCACTGGATGTATATCTCAGACCATAAGTAATGGTCCCTCTGAGATATCTCAAGATGTGCTTTGTTGCCACCCAGTGTCTCTGTCTCGGTTCAGCCATGAACAGACTCATTGCAATCACTGCATAGCATATATCCGGCCTGGTATGGATCATATACATCAATGATCCAATCAGTTGACTATACATGGTGGGATCCACCAAATCTGAACCTGTATCAGAATCATGCATCTTCCTCAGGTTAGTAATCATCGAAGTAGACATGGACTTACAATCCATCATACCAAATCTCTTTAACACATCCACTGTGTATTTACCTTGTGCTAGAAATATCTCGCCTTGTCTTTGCCACACTTCCAACCCTAGGAAGTAATGCATCAAGCCTAAGTCTTTCATCTCAAATTCTGAGATTAGCTCCCTCTTACACCAGGCTATTTAGTATTAGCCCTTCATCTCTTGTCAGAAAGATATCATCAAAATACAGTATTAATATAATAGGCTAGTTCCCTATTACCTTGAAGTACAGATTCGCATCAGCATCACTTTTCTGAAAGCCCGGACTTTTAAGAAAACCATCAATCATGTCATACCAAACTCTGAGAGCTTGCTTAAGACCATACAAGGCCTTCCTTAGCTTGCATGCATGAGTGTCTTTGTTATGCAGTACAAAACCATCTGGTTGTTCCACAAAGACCTCATGTTCAATCTTTCCATTCAAGAATGTTGTTTTTACATCCATCCGATGTAGTTTCCAACCAAGAATTGAAGCTAATGCAATAATAACTCGAATGGAGGTATACCTGGCTACAGGGGCAAAAGTCTCATTGTAGTCAATTCCTTCTTTCTAAGAGAAGCCTCTGGCTACAAATATTGCTTTGAACTTTTCCACGCTCCAATCAACTGCATGTTTGATCTTATAGATCCATTTGGAAGAGACCATTGATTTGTCCTTTGGCCTCAACACAATGTCCCAGACATTGTTCTTTAGAATAGACCTGTATTCCTCAAGCATGGCGTCCTTCCACACTTGTAATTTATTTGCTTCTTCAAATGAAGAAGGCTCGGCATCACTAATGATGTTCATCAGTGCAACATGGCCTCCATACCTATGAGGCCTCTTACTTTCCCTGAAAGCTCCTTTGGGAGCAGCTATCTTTTCTGCTTCCTGCATTGTTTCTTTAAGCCATCCTGGCTTCCTTTTGGCTGGAGGTTCTTCAAGAGTTCTTTCCAACTCTTCAACAGGTTCTAGGAGCCCATCACTTGGCCCTTCATTAGGTTCCTCCCTCTGATCATCCGACTCTTTATTTTCAAAAGAGGGTGAAGTTGGCTTAACTACTTCTGATTCATGTTGTAGCTCTCTAGATTTCTTGAATGTGGCTTCCTCATGGAAAGTCACATCCATGCTTACCTCTATCTGCCTCTAACCTGGTACATATATCATGTAAGCCTTGGAGTTCCATCTTTGTCATCTTTTCCTTAGGGACATGAATATATACTGGACACCCAAATATCCTTAGATGCCCTACTTCAGGTTTGGTCCCTGAGAATGTTGAATTTTCACTATGCTAGGCTCAAGCATGAGGTTTATTTCATTTAGCACGTACTTGAACCATAAACAAATGCAGCTACACCATACACAAGTGTTGCAATAACCAAGATCACAAGAAGAATTACCATGCACAAGAACACAAGAAATATCCTAGGAAACCTTTCTACTCAAGGGAAGAAAACCCAGCAATCCTTTGTTATATTCTCCAGAGAAGATCCCCCAACAATAAACCCTAATGCACACAAGAGGGTGCTTCTACAAACTTGAAACTAGCACCCAAGAGAGGTGCGCACTTCAGCCTTAAAGGTAGGTCTGAAATTTCCAAATGACAAGTGAAGTGTGTTTCCTCAATGGGGAAATCACCTTTATTTATACAAGACCAGACACAGCAATAGGTGTGTCTGTTGGCACAACAGGGCCGACCTCAATAACTCGAAAATATAATTAATTATAACAATAAACCTTAATTATCTTTCACATATGATGGGGCCGACATGTACCCTTTACATCATAATTAGGGTTACAAGTAAATCTTACACTTAGACAATATAGCAAGGGATCCACACATCCACTAATGCTCAGCCACTAGGGACACGTCCACTTGTGCTCAACCACAAGGACGTCATACTCAATAGATCTCTACCTCAACTGAGTCCACAAGAGAATCATCTGGAATACCACATCGACTCAACTCCCACACAGAGGAGAACGATACACCCATCACATGGGCACACCCAACCACTAGGGGACGACTCAAATCTCACACAGAGGAGAACGATGCACCCCATCACATGGGCATGCCCAACACTGAACTCTCTCACAGGTCCACTCAACTCAATCACAGAGGAGAACGTATTTTGGAGGATGTCTCACGACGTTGCAATCATCAACAGAGAAGACCTCTTCAAGAGTCTTGTCCTTTAAGATAGCATGAGGACACATGTTTTAAATATACACGATAGTGAAGGTAGCTTTTGCCCATAGGGAATTTGGCAGATCCTGGTCAAACATCATTGCTTCGTTACCTCACATATTGTTTTGTTTTTCCTCTCAGCAACACCATTTTGTTGAGGGTTATATGGCACGGTCAACTATCTCTAGATTCCTACTTCCTTGCAGAAATCCTCAAATTGGAGAGATTCAAACTCTCCTCCATTATCTGTTCTAAGAGTTCTGATGTGTTTCCCTGTCTGCTTTTCAATAAAGGATTTATATTCTTTAAAATTATCAAATGTGTCACTTTTCGCTTTAAGGAAATAGATCCAACATTTTCTAAAGCAATCATCAATAAAAATGACATAATACAAGCATCCACTAAGAGAGGGATATGACATGGGACCACACACATCAAAATGAACAAGATCTAAGATGCCCTGAGTTCTACTGTCACTGCCAGGAAATGCTTTCTTTATATTTTTACCCAGCATGCATGCTTTACAAATTTCATTTTTACTAAAAGAAATATAAGGCATGCCACATACCATATCCTGTAGATCTAGAAGTGCTTTGTAATGAAGATGTCCAAGCCTTTTGTGCCACAACTCGTTGGAGCTAGTCGCATCATGAGCTAATGCCTGAGCTAATGCCTGAACTGACTGTCCTGTCACAACATACAGTCCTTCTCTACAAGTCCCAATAGGTTCCGTTGTACTCAAGTGGCTACCTTTGGCACACAAAAGTGCCTTCATGTCCTTGAAGATCACCCAATATCCCTTGTCCTCAAGGGTTACAAGTGATGATAGATTCTTCCTGAGCCCTGGCACATATAATACTTCATCGACATGAAGCATTGCCCTAGATTCCAATCTAAAGGAGATAGAGCCTACTCCCTCTATCTTGTACCATTTGTCATCCCCAAGCTCAACTTGCTCTGCAAAAGATTTCTTCTTGAAATCTAAAAGGATCTCCTTGTATCATGTCATGTGCTTTGATGCACCACTGTTTACTAACCAAGTTTTCGGCCCTGTGATAATTGTAGTGGATAAAGCAGAAACCAAGTAATATTCTTTTCTATTTTCTCTTTCATTAGAAGGACTTTTTTTATTTCTGTTGGATTCATCATCCTCAGCAATTGGGACATGATGTTTCCCTTTCCTTGGACCTTTCTTCCTATACCAGCAGTCTCTAGCAAAGTAATCCAACTTATTGCAATTAAAGCATTTAATCTTAGATGTATCAATACTCTTGTCTTTGAATGTACCTTTAATATTTATCTTCTTCTGAGAACCTTTTTGGAACGTGACTTTCTTCTTTCCCTTGAATCTTGATGCTAATGACGAATGCTCTTCTTTGGATGGCTCGCCCCTGGTAGCAATGCGACTCTCCTCTTGGAGACAATCATGCCATAACCTCTCAAACGTTGGTTGAATCTCTCTCCCACTTACGCTGGATAAGAAAGTCTCCTGTGAAGAAGGAAAACCATCAAATATGCCTTGCACTAAGTCATCATCATCCATTATGACACCTATAACCAATAGTTGATCTTTGATCTGGACTATCCTAGAACAAAAAGATGCAATCGATTCGCCTTTCTCCATCTTCAAATACTTAAGCTTGTGCTTAGGTGTCTTCTTCTGACTTGGTGCTTTTTTCTCATACAGATTTACCAAGGTATCCATACATTCCTTGGCAGTCATTACCGAAGTCATTGTTGGCATTATACTGTCTTTGACTGAGTCAAAGATAATTCGCTTGGCCTTTGCTTGATTCTTCCTAAAGGTCGCTCTTCATGTATTAGAGTTGGGTTCCTCCATTACTAAGGTCAGATACTGCTCAAGATCATGCTCTACAAGATATTCATTATCCTGAGCTTCCACACATTGAAGTTGGAAGCTCCTTCAAGCCTATCCTCAGCCCTGACAGAAATGGAGGATGCCATGGAACTCACGCTGGAAACTGATCAAGCTCTCGTGGATCTGTGTGCACCTTGTTCTTGCACTTCAACAAGCTCTTTCACACCCTTAGCTCTAATACCATGTTAAATTACCGAGCTTGATTTAATATGTGGATTATTTCTTTAGTTTCTTCAAATGCTTTAAACAAAATTTAATTTATCAACCAGCGAAATGGATACTCGAAAATGATGAACAGAAGTAGAAGAAGTGCTCAAATAAAATCTCACACATGCACAATCTTCCAGCAAAACTCCAGCAAACAATCTTCCTTTAATTTGCAAATAATATGTAAGATCATGTACAATAATCCACCATGAAAATACCTAACTCTAAGACCAACAAACAGTGAAATACTTCTTGTCCTTAACTGCTGTTATGAATCAGCACTAATACAACTTTGTTGTCCTTTTACTGTTGTTTTAAGCCTGACTGTATGACCAGCAAATAGCAGATTAATTCGCTGTCCTTTTACAGTTGTTATAAACATGATTGTATGTATATCAGAAACTCAAGCGTTGCATGTGTATATCAGCTTCAATATACTCGAGCGTTGCTTGTGTATATCAGCTGCAATACACTCAAGCGCTGCCTACTCTCTTCCACCTGCAAACAGACTTCTTCCTTCACTCTTTCGCTGCATAGCATTGTGTGTGAGAAGAGGGGGTCGAGCTCTGTATATAAAGGCGCAGGAAGGAGAGGAGAGTGGACTTAAATTAGAAAGAGGTTGCATGTCTTTACAACTCGAGTTGTGACTTGACTTGACTAAACTCTGCATGCCAGCTCGCCCTTGAGACTTGGCTTATGCATGGCATGCTAACTCGACATGCAACTAGACATGCATGCATGCAATTGACATGCAACATGCAACTCGACTTGTCAACTTGACATTGACCACTCGAACTAGATATACAACTTGTCTTTTACAACTTGAGTTTGACAACTCAGACTAAACATGCAATTCAACTTTTACAACTAAGTTAGGCAACTCAAATTACTTTTCAATAATGTTACACATGCCAACGCACTAGATCAATACATTTACATTATTTGCATAAGGAAGATTGTTTGTTTCTAGCTCATAGGAATTGTACATTCAACCTAACTTTTGCTAGATGCCTTGACTTTTTTGCTCATGGCTCACAGAGGTTGTACGTTCCCCCTGACTTTTGCACTAGTCTGTCTATTCTCACAGAGGCTGTACGTTCCCCCTGACTTTTGCACTAGACTGTTTATGCTCACAAAGGTTGTACGTTCCCCCTGACTTTTGCACTAGACTGTTTATGCTCACAAAGGTTGTACGTTCCCCCTGACTTTTGCATTAGACTTACATCTTGACTTTTGTCTTAGACTTACAAGACTTCTGCCTTTGCCTTGGCTAGACTCACAAGATCATATAGCATCTCAATCATCCTGACTTTTGGTTTGACTCACAGAGGTTGTATGTTCCGCCTGGATTTTGTCAATACCTCACAAGACTGGTTGATTCTCCAAATCTCCCTGGCTAGCCTCAGGGTGGCCCACATGGCCTCTCATTGGAGAATGACTGTCGATGCTGCCAAATTTAACAGGTATATCTTTCTTTCTAGACATATTGTTCAAGGGTTTAGGTCTCATGGTCAATCTATAACCCTAAGAAGGCAAATCAGCTCTCTTTTATTGTGCTTAAAGGATTGTGCTAACATCTTGTGGACTGATTTAAGGAGTTTTTCAAATCTGTAATTTAATTTGCTGCATTAGAAATCAGATTTTGTGAAACCCTAAATGTTGGGGTTTGGTGCTTTAAAAGTGTATTCTAACCCTCTCCTAGTCTATATTTCATTTCTAGATTATTTCTCAAGTTTATCTTTCATATCTTGTTGTGACATTGATCTCCTAGTTGCTAATTGTATTAATCTTTTATCGGGAGATTCCCCTGGTGAAACCCTAAGGCGAATCACCATCCATTCTTACAAGATTATGCAAAGTTCATGAGTACATATTGATTAAGCTTGTAATTTGTTGGTGCTAGTTTGCATTTAATGCAGAAGTTATCTGATATTTCAAAATAAGCACGTAATCATTAGTTGTGGGCCTAATGGTTAAGAACATGTGTTTCCTCCTAAGAGGTCACAAGTTCAAATCCAGAGGGGGGTAGGGTATGTATTCCTCCGTAGACTTTACCAATCAAATCGTTGGGCAGAGAAGGGTCCCATGTCCCACAAAGAAGGGGGTCCCATACACCAATTTGGTGTCTGGCTTGGCCGTGACCTTAAAATCAGATTATTATTATTATTATATTGGGTGGTTTAAGCTCTTCACTTCTATTGAGTATTGTTTAAGGCATCTTATCACTTATTAGGCACTGGTCTATCTAACGGTATATTGAGGTGTTGTTTGTTGAAGTGGATCTTTCACATGACAACAATTTATTTGACAAATTTACTTCACTTGGATGGGGATACCCCCCGTGGCTTCTAGGAAATGGCCTAAAGTGAAGGGGAAATGTACTGAGGTGACAGTAGTGCATTTCCCAACTGTGCTTACCTCCTTAGCACCGCAAGTAGAGCTATTACAAGGGTGCCAATTTGGGCAGTAACACCTCTCAACATGCAATGGGTGTTGTTTTGATGCAACACTTAAGACCTACTACAAACCATAAGACTTTTCCAGACATTGATTTGATTACTCAGTGTATGATACCAAGATATGCATTGGTGCAAGCAAGGAAATATTGGCAACATTATTTGCTTGGTAAAGACGTTCACAACTACCATATGAGCAATATCAAGAATGCACGCCACATGAAGTGGATCACCAATTTACAACCATCTAACATTGTGATAAAGTACCAAAAATGAAGAACGGATTAGATTGCAGATTTACTTTTGCCACCACCAATTGTTGGATTCATGGATTTTGGCACAAAATTGAGAATTTGGATTCAACACTTTTAAATAAGATTATTGGTAGTTCCCAAACTTCGCACAATATTATACAATAGTACAGAACTTTGCGATGACTCTACAAGATGAAGAATTCCCCGACTACCTGCTAAAGGATGAAATTTTGTACTAATTGAGCATAAGTTGCACAAACTTGGAAATATAGTCAATAAATTAATAAAAATCTTATTTATTTATTAAATCTCATATAGCATTGCATTATGCAATTTCCAAAATTATCTCTATAAAATAGGCTATATATATGCCAAAATATAAAATAAGCTATACAAAATTCAATTAGCTCTCAAAAATTGAAGACAGCAAACTTATCGTTGTGCTCATTAGAATTTTCATGCAACTTGGGGTTAAAATCTACTAAAAATACTCAAAACATTCTACTAGTCCAAAGTTCAAACCACCCACCTTATTATGAACATTGCTATAGTTAGGGGCTGATTTCTGCTGAAATGTAGTGTTGTCCTTATATGTAGGCCATGGTGGTAGTTATGCAGTTTGTAGTACTGGTAGTGTTCACAAATGAAGGAAAAATGCACAAACAAATGTCAGAAAATACCCAACTTGTAGGGTTTCTTTTTTCCTTTCATTAAAAAAAATTATCTCCTTAAAAAAAATCTTCCTTCTTCATGTTATTATTCTTTTTTTTAATTAGTAATTGTGGAATTTTAATTTATAGCAATCATGTGGGACACACAAGGCCCCAGTCAGGCATTAGGGAGCTAGAAACCTGAAAACATTTCCACATCACGAAACAACTCAAAAACGTTTACAGGTGTTTCTAAGCCATTTTTGAGACATTTTAGTCTCCAATACGTTTCCAATATCAAAATGTTGGGGGGGACAAGAGTTTCCTACAACTGAAGATTGACCTATATTAGTGTTTCCAGACACATATCACATACACCAGCTGTTGAGTGATGCACAGCATTCCAAAATATCAGAACACTTTGGAGGGAAGTTCAGAGGTATTTCTGCTATCTGAGAATGGCATAAAGGGTGCAAATTTTGTGAGAAGTTGTCCCCTTTGTAGCATATTAAATAAAGCCAGCAAACCATAAGCTTGGCAAGAACATTCAACTTCCAATCCTAAGCAAACCATGAGAGTTAGTACCAATGGATTTCCTCAAAGGTTTACCAACAACCAATAGGTGCAATGAATAACTTACAGTAGTTGTAGATCACTTCAGCAAAATGGTTATCATGATACCTTGCAAGAAGCAATTTCAATTTAGCAAGGCATGTATTTGTTCATTAAATGAATATGAGTGCACTTTGGTCTATCATCATCAATCATCTTCGACCACGACAAAAGATTTCTTAGCTACATTTTGACAAGCATTGTGGGGATTGATGGATACCAAGCTAAAGAGAAGTACTACCTTCCATCCATGGATCGATGAACAAACATAAGTAATAAATCGTACCATAGTTCCATTGTTGCAAATTTTTAATCACAAACATCTAAATACATGTGACAGCAACATCCCAAAATGTAGAACAGTTTTAATCATGCAGTGCACAACACAACAAGCACTTCACCTATTGAACCATGCTTTGGCTTCTTGTCTAAGAATCCATTAGCCATTCTTGGACTCAACTGCACATGGGCGAGTCATAACATTTATCACAACATCCAGAGAAATTTCATGATCAAGCTCAAGAAGCTTTCAAAAGAGTCAGTAGAAGCACAAGGATAACCATGATCAACGTCATACACATCACCAATTTTCACAAGAGATGAGTCTGTATTTATCTTCATAGAGAACGCTTCACAGAGAAATACCACAAGTTGAAGGCACTCTACTATCACCCTTATACCATCATCAAGAAAATTGGAGAGAATATGTTCAAGTTGGATCTATAGATGTGCATGGATATTCACCAAATGTTCAACGCAAATTGCCTAAAGCTCTACAAGCCTTCGATGTTGGACAATGAGGAGGAAGAGTCTGTCCCACCTATTCCTAAAAAACTTGTCACTAGAGTTAGTGCATGGCTAGAAGTAGATTTAGTTCTACAACACAAAGAGTGAACAACTAGTGAGAGAAACTTGACACATTTCATATTATGATGAAGTTACAATGACCCCAAGATTGCACTAATCAAAGTGAAGTTTCTCCAACTGGGAAGATAGTTGTTAAGGACCAACAACTTTCAAGTGGCGAGGTTTGATCTTGGAAGGAGTAGAAGATTGACCAAGTCCATGACCAAAGCAATGGCCCTAAAGAGAACTTCATCCAAGATATCTATTAACAATACATTTAGGTTACTCTAACCCAAGTATACCCAACAACTCTAGAGTCTAAATGCATAGCCTTCAGATTCATGTTGAGTTTGTTCTCGCCAGCTCCTAAGAGTATGATGATTGCGTCCTTCCCCCAAGAGGATATGTCAATTGTACCATTTACAAGAGGTTGAGTCAAAGGAGCACTTCATATTCAAATGCTCGGTCAATTATTAGATCCAAGGGTGTTTTCATTGCTTATATCAAGATTCCCAGGGGTCCCTCACTTCTTTCTTCCAATATCTAAATCAGAGATGTTGTACTCTCTTTATACAAGAGGTGACTTTATATAGGAAACAATTATTACGTAGCCCTCCCACACCAATCTTATCAAGTGAATTACAACTTTCTTTCATGTTCGCATAATAACTGTCTGTGACAAGAGGCGCACTAAGGCCCCATACACACTTTGCACCAGATCAATATTACTATGCATCTCTTCACAATCACGTGGCGACATCACAAGGTCATTGCAAAGTACAAGCTCTCATCATGCTCAAGATGATCGACTTGTCACCGTCACACATTCTGCTATCACTTGATTTTTCTCAACAACCTCAAGTATCAAGAGAATTTCATCCACTATTTTAGGCTTATTTCCAAGATTGCCCAGCCAAGCCCTCTTGCCCCTGGATATTGTCCTAATGGCATCTTTCAACAATGCATAAGCATCATCTAGGTGATAGACAATAAATCTGGCATTTCTTCCTCCACTACAATGGCACCATCACCCTTTGTGGCTTCTTCCTTTTTTTACCTCTATTTCTACTCCTACCTAGATAGTGGAGTAGACCACTCTCACTTTGTATCAATGGATATAGTCCCTTACTTGTGTTGTTATTGTTGCTATTATGTTGTTTTTTCCTTTAATATTTTAGCTTTTAGCTTCTAGCTATAGGAGTCACTTTTGCATTGCGACTTCTTATCACTATTGATGTACTTTTTTAGTCCAGTTAACCCCCCATGACTAGGGGTAGCTAGAGAAGATCATGTCTCATGGCCTGTAATGGAGACAATGATCCCGACCATGATGATGATCAGCATGCCCACAGATAGCAGCCCAACAGCCCCCCTCAGATTGCCTCTTATAGCTACAGATCAGCCAAGCTCATCACATCCAGACAATTTAGTGTATGGGAGATGGTAAGCCAACATCACCATGAGGTATGTTAGTCCTTTCATGCAAAGAGTTGTGCTTAATTTACTAGGCATGAGGATGAGGATCATTGGTTGAAGTTGGATAATGGATCACCAGCTCAAAAAGTTATGTTTGTTGCCTTGTTTCACCTTGGTGGTCAACGTTTGTGCCCTAGTCATGTGTTGTCACCACTTAGGGGAAAGGGGTACTACTAGGGGGACCTCAAGAGGGTAACGTTTCGCTCCCCACCATACTTAACACTTTCTGTCTTGGAGCCTGTCACAGTGTACTAAACTTCAGTAATGGGTCATGGTCCATTCTCTCATGAGAAGAAGGGGTTGAAGGCACAGAGGTTGATGCAGTTGCTGTATATGTAAAAAATGATAAAGGCCACCTCTAAAAGCCACAGTCCAGCTTGAGCTCTACCCCCTCTAATGGTAATGTTCCCTTGTCATGACGCAATGAATGCACATCTATAACAGGACTTTAGCCCAGTCATAAAAGAATAAAAGCTTGAAACCTGTAAACGGGACTTGCAAAATAATGAATGGGTATAAAAGGCAGTTAAGGGGTTCGAAATGCAAAAAGTACCAAGGAAAGGGTACCTCAAGCAGCAAGCGCTCCCTCTACAGAGGCGCTCATAGAAATGGACTTAATGACACCATAAGCCATGAAGTAAGCCCAACACGTACCATTATCACACTTATTCTTGAAGGGTTTTTTTCTTTCATTGTTTCCCTCGAGACCTCTTGGGACTTTTCTTTCACTGTCTTGGTTGGCACACCTAATAGGGTTGGATGAAGGCCCTCCCATATTCAAACTTGCCAACTCACATAAAGTCCTGAGTCGGTGTGATGCTTGAAGGGAACACTAAGGTGAATTATTCATATGGCTTATATCTTAAGTAACGGCTTACTTTGCATGACTTAAGGACTAATATCTCTTATGAACATTGGTTTACTTGATCTTATATTCTATTTTGATTTGGATGGCCTTGACATGGTTCTTTGAGGGACGTCCCTTATTGCAAGACTTTGGCATGTGTGATGCAGAGCAGTGAGTCACTCAGTAACTTGGCACCTTTTGACATGAGCTCTCACATCTTCAAGACCTTGGACGATGGATAGATGGGTTTGGTTTTGACAGATTTGGTCATGATAGCACACAGATGGGTTGAAAGCCCACAAGCTAAGTAGTGTACCCCAAGGCTTATTACTCACTGGATTGAGGACGTTGCATCAGTTAACAATTGGATACCTTACAGAGACGAGATACGGCCCTCTCCACCTTGGACGTAGTGCCCTACACCCTTGACGTTGGCCATTTGATGATGACGTCACCTTCTAGGGTTTGATGGTGATAGGGCTTGATGATCACTTGGGGTACCATTGATGATGTAGCATGACCATGGACGAGGAGATGCACCTTTTGCCATGATTACACCTCGAGACGATGACACGTGGTCTTGGGAGACCCTGCTTCACTCTTGGGAGGCTTGACGTCACTACATGTGTAGCATTATGATGGCTTATTTGCATTTTTGTCATTTGTAGAGGTTGTTTGAGGGGTCCACCCCACTTATATTGACATTTCACTTTATTATATGGACAAAAGAACTATGGTTTACCTCATATAAAGAGGCTAGTGCTTGGATCATTTTTTCATCATCAAATTCACTATTTCTCTCTTTGGTCCTTTCCACTCATGCGCTAGTCTTGGAGAAGGATCTTTGTGGATGGTGTGCTCTTTTGGATGGTAATTTTCTACAATTAGGGTTTTGATGGTCTTGCTACTTGGAAGAAGTAAATTTCTGCAAAGATGGTCTTGTTAATGCTATCTTGTTGCAAGTTTTTTGTCTTGTTGAAACCCTAAGAGGGAAACAAATAATTCTCTCCTTCATAAAATCTTTATTGTCCAAGTTTATGAAGCATTCTTTGCTAGGGTTAAAAGCCAAAGGCTCAAAAGTGCTTGCACTTTAGGGTTTTAACCCTAGCCTTTGATTCTTGACCTAAGCAGAATAAAGAGAAAGGAAAAACGACACCTAGGGCCCAAGAGTGTTTGCACCCTAGGTACCTTCTTCTTTAAAGTCTAAAACCTAAGGCCCAAGAGTGTTTGCACCTTAGGGTTTAGACCTAGCCTCTCTTGTTTCATCTAGTTCAAACTTCAAGCTAATGCATTTGTGACTCCATGAGCCCTAGAGGACAACGGCACTAATCTAAAAGTGTTCTTGTGGTTGAAGTAGTTATTAAAATCAATATTATCTCTCTCAAACACTTTACTAACTCTCCTAACCTAACTCTAGTAAACAATCATATTTTATTGCTGTTATTATAAAAGTTTGGTACAGCCACTAAAAATTGCTTTAATTTGTTGCATACAGTTCACTTGCTTTAAGTGGCTTAAACTACTCAGAAAACTCTTCTAGCAATTGGATAATGTTATACTTGTTGAAGGCCTAATTTTCATGGTGAATTGCTACATTTCTGAGTACTTTTATTTGTTGTTGTTGCAATATATTAATTGCTGTTATACAACTGGTTTACTGCTGTAATTTGCAACAGCCATAGCATTTATTGATTGTCTAGTGTCTAAGAGGTCATTATTGCACTCTACAACTTGGTAATTGTCTATATTATGCTGCAAATTGTTTATTGTCTCGTACATGTACAACAATTACCACGTTATCTTCTATCTCTTTCCTAGACCTAGACCTAACCATCAGGTGACCAAGATAGGGCATGTAGGTTTGGCTAATCTTGTTATTTGATCCCTTGAGGTCACAAGGGAAGCCTCCCTTCTGGTGGACCTTTTACATCACTAAAATGAGTGAAGTCTCTACTTAGGTGACAGTGGTAGATTCTTCCATAGTTACACAAGATTTGGGATCTTGTGGAGGAGGGCTTTGCACAAGTACAAATTCTGTGATAACAAGTCCCATTTACATACATTTTTGGTCATTTGTGAACAACAATAATATTATCTTATCTTATCCAAGTATGAGCACACAAAGTTGGCTGTCATATCAAAGCTGCAAAATAGTACAATATCATCAACACCGAAAGCACATTGCAATGGTTGGCTCTCAACGCAAATCAAAGTGGCAATCGGCATTGTGTCACAAACGTGCTAATATTCTAGTCGCAGAATTCCAACATCTTGAACTGATTGCATTGTCCCAAATTTGGTCGTGCAAATACACTATCATGCTACCTTGCCACACTAACCTTTTTCATGGACATAGTTCAAATTAGTGCAAACACACTAGCATGGATGGGCAGCTCAATAACTCACGCACGAAAGACCAATAGTCATGATGGACCATCTTCTTTCTTTCCTCTTCCTCTGAATTTTGTAAATTATGTAATTTCAAGAATATGAACAAACAAGAAAGAAAACGTTTTGTATTACCCTAGCTAGATTATAATAATAATAATAATCTAATTTAATGTCACAGCCAAGCCAGACACCAAATTGGTGTTTGAGACCCCCTTGTTTGTGGGACAAGGGACCCCCTCCGCGTTGCGATTTGACTGCTAAAGTCTACGGAAGTATACATACCCTACCCCTTTCTAGATGTAAATGCATGTCATGACATTGTAAATGGGTTGATGGTTGAATAGTCGATTACTTGGATATCCCACTTAGCTTCATGTTGTTTCATATTAAAAAGATAATGAAAGTTGAAGTTGATTTGTTTCCCTTATAATGTCAATGTTTGTTTAATATATGAACTCATCTCTCCAAGTTAGCTGATTAATTTGTTGTGACATAAGTTGGCGTTTGTATATGTATGTTATACTCATCATAGCTTGTGTTGTGGTTGTGCTAATTTCACTAGTGCACTCTCGTTTGGACCACTAAGTTCAATTTTGTTATTGTTAGATTTTAGGGTAAAATGCAGATAGAGGTCACCTTTTAATTTTCAAAACAGAAACTACTTAGATCTAAAGCACAAACAGCTTATAAAGTCAGATCTATAGTAAACAATGATAATAGAGGCAGACAAACAAAAATTATCAATAAGAGATCTTAGATCTTGAAGCATAAGAGCATATCTAGTAAAAACAATAACAGTAGTTTAGACAAGGCTCATTCAAGTATCAATGTAAACTCAGAACAACAGTAGATCTGTAGACTAGGTTTAGTGATAACAGTTCTAAAGAAACAACAGTAGATCTATGTTCCAGGCAGCAAGAAGGGAACTTAGATTATATGCTATAAAACTTAGATCTCGATTAAAGACAAAGAACTCTTCTATAAATAACAGTAGATCTATGTAAATTAATTCTGGAACAAAGAGTTCTTCTAAATGTAGCAGCAGAGTTAATGTAACAGCAGATTGATAAGCCAMTGWACAGTTACCTCAGATCTRTAGCTGRAAGCATACCTGATGATAGTCTTACCTCAGAGGRTTGGACAAAGTCACAGCAGAGATCAWTCCTTACTTGTTATGCTCAGTTAAAGGTTCGGTTCAAGGATCAGTAACTGATCTTTTAATAAGCCAAAGAGGAGAAGGAAATTTCATGCCCACAAGGTCAAGACAAAAGAGAAACAAGAAAACCCCAACAATAAAACCCTAACCCACAGCAAGCAACAGTCAGGAAGAGGCAGCAGCAAAATACACAGAAATTTCCCTTGGCTGCCAGTGATCCCTCTCCACAGGTTAGCGGCACTCTTCAGGAGGAGCGGCACCCTTTCTCTGCACACAGAATTGGCAGCGGTGCCCTTTCTCTGCAGTGGCTCCTCCTCAATAGGCAACGGCACCTTCCAGCAAGGACAACGGCACCCTTATGGTCACGGCACCCTCAAGAACAAGTCACGGCACCCTCAAGAACAGGTCACGGCACCCTCAAGCACAGATGGCAGCACCCTTTGCATACACAGCGGCAACAAGAGGGAAGAGGGAAAGGACAGCAGCACGAGAACCCTCAAGAACAGGACAGCAACAAGAAAGCTCCTCCCAAAAACAAGACTGCAACAAAAGCTGGACTGAGGCCGCAGGTTTAAGAGGCTCCACGCTTAGGGTAATTACCAGACTGAGGCCGCAGATCTATCTCCACATTAGGATAGGAAAATAATGAAAGAAGGTGTGTAATAGAAGGAGAGGGGAGGGTCCTTTATATAGAGGTTAGGGTAAGAGTTAGGGCTAGATTAGAGGGCGCTAGAGTAAGGAGAGGTAGGTTTAAGTTAATATTAAAGTCACATGCTTAAATTAATAATTTAAGCATGTGACAATAAATATAACCCATAATAATAAAACTTAACCCACAAGGTAGAGCCCACAACCAAAAGGTAAAGCTCACAACCAAAAGACAAAGGCCCATAAACAAAAGGTAAAGCCCACAACCAAAAGACAAAGCCCACAACCAACAAGGACCCCCAGAACAACCAACCAAGGACAAGTGAGGTTTAACAAAGTGGCATTACTCATTCCTTCAAGTCA
>ML777987.1:813316-845042 GCA_009831015.1 Picea engelmannii | reverse complement strand
TACCCTGGTTACAAACCAGGGGCCCTGGTTACTAACCTAGGGTCTTCAACTGCTTGGTTACAAACCAAGACTCCCATGCCCATGGCATGGTTACCCTGGTTACAAACCAGGGGCCCTGGTTACTAACCTAGGGTCTTCAACTGCTTGGTTACAAACCAAGACTCCCATGCCCATGGCATGGTTACCCTGGTTACAAACCAGGGGCCCTGGTTACAAACCTAGGGTCTTCAGATGCTTGGTCCAAGACCAAGACTCCCATGCTTCAGGCATGGTTACCCTGGTTACAAACCAGGGGCCCTAGACCTATCTAGGGTCTTTATCAATATTGGTCCCAGACCACATACCCCAGGAGTGCACTGGGGGCCCTAGATCTCGTCTAGGGTCTTAGCCATCCTCCAGGAGAATGGCTCTCGCTGCTGCATGTAAATTTAACAGTTATGTTTCCAAGTCTACGTGTACATCAACCCATTGTTTCCCAAAAATACTTGTGGCAACTCATAATGAAGTCAACGATTGACCATTACAATGTAGATTAACCATTACAAGACAAAGTAAACTTAAATGAAAGGAGCATATCATATGATAAACATTCTCCCCCCACCCCCCAACTCCAAAAACAAAAGCATAACCAAAGCAATAAAAATCATATAAACGTGGTCTTAGTCCATCCCTAATGAGTTTCACCGTATTATAACCAATTTAAAAAAACACAATTTTGTTTAATACTCATCATGAACACTACTACAGATGCACTATCGCCTCATATGTCAATGGTTTAAGCCTCATTTAATCAAAATTCACAATATGTCAATAGGTCTTGACTCGATAGGAATGTAGGAGTGTTTCAAAAACCCCACCATAATTCAAATCACCCAAAGACATGTTCACCCCTCGTGGGTCGTTTCACAAGTGCAAGTGGGCAATGACCCCTGCATAAGTAGTTTGTTCCTTGCAAATGCAGCTTCGTGCTAGTCCTATGAATCTTTACTAAAATAGATACCCCCCAACTCGCAATGTTTTAACCAAAGTGCTTTGAAGTGTGGAAATGTTGGATATTCCTCTTACAAGTTGACTACAGTGTATTGTAATATTCCTATAATGGGGAAGGATAGACTTGACACAGTTGTATATCTGAAGCATCATCAAAATGTATTACTATTCTCAAAATCACTTTCATGTTATCGTTATTAACAAAGTATTTACCCAAATGCTCATTTTAAAAAAGACATGTTCATTCCAACTAAGCATAGTCTAAATAGTAAATAGTCTAAATACATCACTTTGACAAAGTGAACAAACTGATAAAATCTTGATGACGATGAAGGCATTAGTCTTCCACAAAAAGACACATATAGGTTATGCAATAATGTTTTCAAAATATTATTATAAAAGGTCAAATTTCAAAAAAGTCCCAAATGAAGCCTAGATGCAAAGCAACACATAACATAAAACAAAGTGTTGGGTACTTACAAACAAGGCCCATTCTCATCATGCCCTGCAATTAGAAGAGATACTCCAAACGGTCGTGACTGCACAATTGAGATAATGAAAGTAAGAAACGTATTGATACCATGAAAAACAAATAAAACTAACTTTTTTATTTTTTCTTTCTTAAGTTGGTTCATAAGAAAGATCAAAGGTTGATTAATTGTTGAAATTCATAGTTTGTTGTAAAAACATCCATACCTAACTTGTAATTATTAACTTCAAGTAACAAAACTAAATTGAAATCAATGAAGAAATTATATTATAATCTAGATCATTTCATTCATTGACCACTATGGATGCATGTAGAATGGATGTTTTATTTTATTAAGCTACATACTAATGGACCCAACTCCACAAATAGATACACCCACTAGTCGAGACTCCTCTTTACATATAAACACATCACGGCATGATAAGGTTACTAGGGACCTTTTAGAATGCAAAGATTTCAACACCATAGACTCTTGGTCAAAAGTACAAAATATATCATAAATCAAACAATAGAGAAAAATTCAACTATGAGCAACGTATACTCTACATTTTCTTCATAATTGTCATTTGTCTACAATGTACATCCATGGAACAATATTTGACAACATAAACCATCTAAAAAAATGCTTGTATAAGAATCACTTTACAAATGACCAAATCAAGCCAATCACACTATATCTCTTAACACAAATTTCTATGAATGTTGATAAGGTTAGCACATTCCACTGGTCATTTCATGATGTTTATTAGGTGTTAGTACTAGAAGTAGCATAATGTAATAAATTCACATGTCACATTAATAAATAAGGTTAAGACATGTAAAGTGCTAGTTAGGTTTTAGTTATGTCTTAACACAATGCTAATTGGTTGTGGCACAAGGTAACATTAACAAGGGAATGGCCAACAATTGTCAGCACATTAACACATGAATGGCCAAGAATTGTGGGACAATGCAACTACGCAAGTAACAAAGGCAACCCACAAAGAAAATAAAAATCAAAAAGAGAGAGATAAGTGTCATGAAATATGGGAACAAGTATGTGAATTATGGGAAGCACATAAAAATTTATATTTGATGGTTATTCCACGATAGTCCGACAAAAATGACGGTCTCTGTCAAACAAGCAAACTGCAACATGGTGGGAGAATTTCTCTCACGACAAAGAGACTGACTACGAGAAGACAACTACCTACACAGCAACAAGAAGGAAAGAATCTACACGTCTGCGAGACAAGCATGATTGCAAAAGTATCGTGACAAACAGGAGAAGAAAACTATCTACAAGCAACAATGACAAGGCAGGGAAACACACAAAAGAAAACTTGTATGGCACACTAGGTGGAACGAATAACATAGATCCATGTGATAAACGAACACTACAAAACTGCAGGAAGAACAAATGTCGTCGAAGCGATGTAGATTACCATGTTGTACTATGCCTAAAATATATTATATATCAGTGTTCCACGAGGACGCACCCCCCACGTTTCCCACACTCCCAGGATAGGGGGGCGCCTAGGGACATGTCGTCCTTTTGAGGAGACGTGAGGTGACACAAGGAAAACGTTTCCCTAGTGTGGGGGACAAGTTTCCCCAGAAGGGGTGCTTCCAAGCATCCCCCCTTGAAAAGGAGGGCTTTTGGGCGTCCCCCTCGAAAGGGGTATTCCTGGGCGCCCCCCTATAATTTTTCTTATTAAGGCTTAAAATTAAAAATTAAAAAAAAAAAACCAAAAACAAAAACAAAAAAAAAACAATTTATTAACATAAACCTACCTAATTCTACTTTAAACCTCGGTGATCATTTGACATATGATATAATAATATATTATATAATTACTTTTTGAGCCGTGAGTGAGAGCATCGAGCCCATTCGAGAGAATTCATCGTTCCTTGATCCAAGTCGTCCATGATGTTCATTTTATTTTCAATGTTCATTGTCCATTGTCCATTGTTAATTTTCAGTTTTAACTTTTGAATCTTGACTCGAGAGTCTAGATATTGATGACCTCAGACGAAGTCTTTGACTCGTCACTCTTTACTATTTTTGAGTTTGAGTAATTCCAATTTATTATTTCAGACTTTAGTATCTACTTTGCTTAGTACTAATTAGATTCTAGAATGATGAATGACGAATTTAAATCAATGTATCAATATTTGACTATCTTTGTTTCATTTATGATTTATGAATTAATGTATTTCATACTGAATTTGAATTTAAAGCATGTTTATATCATTTACAAATTTGAATTTAGTACTATTTAGTATTTTACTATTTACTATTTAATATTTACATTGCACAATGATGAATTTGCGTGGGATGAATTGTTATTGTTGAGATTTTATCATTATTTTTTTTTTAAATGTTTTATTTTTTTTATTTTTTTTTGTATATGTGACGTCCACCCATCCCCCATTTCCCTAAAATTTGGAGGGTGCTTCCACACGTCCAATGTGCGCCACCCCGCTCCCACGCCCCCGACCCAAAAACTTGGTGGAACACAGTTACTTATATTTATAATTATGATATAGTGTTGTGTCCTTTAGCATATGTGTGGCTCTTAGGTACTATATATGTCAGTCTTCTTCATTACAGATCAACCATCTTTGTATCATCCACATTTATTAATTATTATTTTTTCCCTTGGACAATATGCACTTGTTCTTTTTCCTATGAATACCTATGAAATTCCTTGACTATTGCAAGCTACGTCACAAGTGGTATCATAGCTACTATGATTTCTCTACCTACGGCCATCTTTATTTGTGGAAAATAAAATTCCATGGCCTACAATTGTTCTCTTTGGTTGGTAACCACTTGTTCATTTCATAATCAAGTATCTAAGATACCAAGATTTGGATATGGATCTGCCAAATTTTTGAAAAGCCAAGATCCAAATACGATAGGGAAACAATAAGAGAAAATAATATAAATATATTTTTATAATTTTTAAAAATAAAATTTATATAAACATCAAAAAATTAAATATATATACATTGAAATTAGATATATACTTATTTAAATAACAATTCTTATATATGAAAGATATAATAATTATAATAATAACTCGTGTAGATACATAAATACATATATATATAATAACAACATTATAAGTTACACTTAGATTTATACTCAATCAATGAAAATAGTATTTACTCATCTAAATAAATAATAATCCTTCCATAAAATTTTGAGCAATGTGAAGGGTATGGGGATGTCTATTGTATAAAATACTCAACAATGTGAAGGGTATGGGGATGTCTATTGTATAAAATACTCAACAATGTGAAGGGTATGGGGATGTCTAGTTGCCTTGCACATTAACAGATGATACATTAATGCAACCTAGATCATAAGAGTCTAGACCTCGATGGGCATTTATTCTTCTAAGAGGAAGCAGACAATTGTTTCTTCACGTAGATAGGGTACGAGGCAATGCAAATTCTCCATGTAGACAACAATGTATGAGGTAGCACGAATTATCCACGTAGACGTCAAGGTATGAGGCAACACAAATTCTCCACATAGACAAGGTATGAGGCAATGCAAAGGAGAATATTGCGGCATATCACAGAGGATATGTTTTAATGCATGTGGGATCCCTTTCAAAGCATATCCTAGACATATCCAGGTCCGAATCCAAATCAATGAGTATAAAGTCCGAATCCAAATCAATGAGTATAAAGTCTGAATCCAAATCAATGAGTATAAATATAAGTTATACTTAGATTTATACTCAATCAATGAAAATAGTATTTACTCATCTAAAATAAATAATAATCCTTCCATAAAATACTGAGCAATGTGAAGGGTGTGCGGATGTCTATTGTATAAAATACTCAACAGTGTGAAGGGTATGGGGATGTCTAGTTGCCTTGCAAATTAACAAATGATAAATTAATGCAACCTAGACTATAAGAGTCTAGACCCTGATGGGCATTTATTCTTCTCAGAGGAAGCGTACAATTGCTTCTTCACGTAGATAGGGTATGAGGCAATGCAAATTCTCCATGTAGACAACAATGTATGAGGTAGCACGAATTCTCCATGTAGACGTCAAGTTATGAGGTGACACAAATTCTCCACATAGACAAGGGTACGAGGCAATGCAAAGGAGAATATTGTGGCATATCACAGAGAATATGTTTTGATACATGTGGAATCCCTTTCAAAGCATATCTTGGACATATCCAGATCCGAATCCAAATCCGATCCAGGGATCCATGGATTCATGTCCTGAGATCGACAGATCCAATAACTTAGTCAAATATCTAAGGTGGTAGAAAATAGTTGCTAGGAAAGAACACTTCTCTTAGAAAGATTTCCATTCTTGCCCTAAAGTTGTGTTCGAGCCAGTATTTTAAAACTCGATCAACTCAGTCTTCAAAATGGTTAGGGATTGATTAGGTGCCAAACAGGTTAAATTGAACCGAGTTGACTTGTCACAATCCAACAATGCATGGATTAAGGGAAAAGTCATTGTTTTAAATATTAAACCTAATACCTAATTTCACTCGCCCTAAACCCTAAAACCTATTTATAAAAAGATTCCCCCACTCTATTTGCCTCACACCTCTCTCATTGAGCATTTGTGAGCATTTGGATTTTTTGAGCAACGCTGATCATGGTTTTGATGCAAATGACAGTGACTTAGGGTGGGTTGATTTGAATGTGCATCCACTAGCAGTAGGCAACATAGGCAGAGATCCATACATGGTAGGAAGTGGCACTACCCGACATAGTTGTGTAGCCCGTGTTTCTACTAGTACTACTACTGCAGTTGCAGATGTCCCCAAGGTGTCCAAGGATTCAAAGCCAGATATTGATGCCGAGGATCCAAATCATGTTGATAAGTGATATGTAGTAGGCCAGCGGCTTGTAGCATATTGTTTTTTGGACTCTAGAGGCCATTTAGAGCCTCATTGATCATGTATTTTGTTTCAAATATGTATTGCACTCGGTGCCATGAGTAGACTTTGCATATTTTCTCTCTAATGGTTTGGAATCTTTAAAATATTTTTTTCCATTAAAATTTTAATATTTAATGCATTTTTTTGTAAACTGAGTCAAGAAATTCAATCCGTCCCGAGTCATGGCCGAGTTTGAATTGACCCTCAGTCAATTCTGAGTCCAAGTTTTAAAACATTGGTTCAAGCCAAGATGCATTAAAAGGAATCGGTGTTCAAGTGATTGACCTACTCTACGCAAATAATCCCAAAAAAGATATCTCATCTACCATCATTGTTTTCATGATTCACTATGGAAGAAGGCATTCAAGCGAAAAAAGAAAATGAAAATGAAAAAATAATAAAATAAAAATAGAACAATTCCTAGTAGCAATTGTAGTTGCCACATACCCCTAACTTATCGTCAACACCTAACACCATGTCAAAGCAAGGGCACCAAACAAGAAAAACGATTGTTCCACCATGTTTATGAGACAAAGGAGCGTGGGAGCGGGGAAACACACATGGGGGACATGCGGGACAACCCCCAAATTTTAGGGAAATCATGGGGGATGGGGGGATGTTGGGGTCCCTAACCTAGGGGTCCTCGTCTCTAAAATTATAAAAATAAAATAATAATGATAACAACCCAACAATAACTATTCATCCCATGCAAATTTATCATTGTGTAATGTAAATACTAAATAGTAAACAAGAAAACAGTAATAAATTCAAATTTGTAAATGATATAAACACAAATTAGATTTAGATTCAATAATGAAATATATTGATTCATAAATCATAAAAAAAAAATAATATACATTTATTAAGATTCATCGTTATAGAATCTAATTAGTACTAAGCAAAATGTAGATATCGAAGTCTGAAATAGTAAACTAAAATTACTCAAAGTCAAAAATAATAAAGACTGATGAGTCAAAGACTCAGTCTAAGGTCATCAATATCTAGAGTCAAGACTCAAAAATTAAAACTGAAAATTAACAATGGGCAATGAACATTGAAAATAAAATGATCATCAATGATTGAATCTCATGTCCTCTACATCCATTTGTTGCAAGAAGTCATCATGTCCATCAATGTGAATGTCATTATCGGAGTTTGAGTCACTCTCATGAGTAACCAATGGCACACCAACCAAAGTGTTACCAAACAAATTGCAGCTCATCTAGACCTCCCTCTTCATCTATTTGTGCACCATCCTCTAGATCCACATCCCATCATGTCGCTTTTCCCCTCTAATATTCTTGTGTCTTCCTTTACGCAAGACGTAGGGAATTGTGCACTGCAACTAGCTTCTTTGCTCTCTTAGAAACAAGTCTATTCCTCTTGATAGAGAGGGTGAAGCTATATGTGGACCAATTCCTCTCTACTGCGGAGGAACTAGCAATATGAGACAATAAGCAAATAGCAAGATGTTGGATCTCTAGAGCATCATCTCCATGCATGGTCCACCAACCAATGGGATCATCCTAGCCCAAGTCATTGCGATCTTCCCTAGCATCAAGCTTGTTGAAGGGACCATTAAGACTTGCAAACTGCACCCATTGTCTCCTAAGTGTTCCCCCCTCTTCTGCATTGTACATCTTTGTAACGGTGGCTCAAAATCCTTTCTTGATCTTTGAATCATCAATGGGAAGGATTCTACCAAGCCTTGCCATATACCATGTTGGGTTGAGTGCATACGTTGTCATGTGCAAAGGTGTGTTCATTTTATCCCACCTATGTTGAATAATGGGTCGAATCTGGTTTGTATAAAACTCTACGAAGGGATCTTTCTCACAAATGGCTACCTTCACTTAACCCAACATGCTATCAAAAGTCTCATAGATTTCTCCAAGACTAGGAGGAATATGTGTCAGAGTAGCCAATGACCTCAACTATAGGGTGTAAGAGTGACAACAAATATGTTGAAGTATTTAGCATCGGAGAGGTACTTCCACATAGGCTTAGTGTCCAGCATGTAGAAGTAGTCCTAATACCTCTCAGAACCTTAGGAAATTCACTTTATGAGTTAATAATTAAAGTGAATGACCTTTTAGATTAATGTGAGATTAAATAAGATTAAATCTCACCCTCACTTTAGATATAATGGTTAGGATTAACTCACTTAACAAATATGTTGAAGTATTTAGCATCAGAGAGGTACTTCCACATAGGCTTAGTGTCTAGCATGTGGGAGTGGTCCTAATACCTCTCAGAACCTTAGGAAATTCACTTTATGAGTTAATAATTAAAGTGAATGACCTTTTAGATTAATGTGAGATTAATTAAGTTAAATGCCTAAGTATTTGGCATTAGTAACTTAAGTGAGTTAATCCTAGCCATTAGATCTAAAGTGAGGGTGAGATTTAATCTCAGCCCCTGATCACTTTAGAGATCTAGGGTTTTGAAACTAGGGTTAACTTAACGTTATAAAAGGCAACCTAAGTGAGAGGATGAGACACATAGAGAGCACATAGGAGCAAAGAGGGATTCTTTGCTCATGTGCTTGTGTCACACACAGAGAATGAGGAGAACTCATTGAGTGGGTGAAGAGCAGTCCATCCAAGTGTGAGTGTTCAGGGCTGAGGAAGGGTGCAGGGAGATAGAAACCAAGTGGGATAGCCTATTGCTACATTGTATTCCTCTAATAGGCCATTATCCCAAGATGGGAGCCCAAGTATTTAATCAATAAAATCAAACTCAGATCTAGTTTTCCCTTGGGGGTTTTTCTAGGGGTGTTTACCCAAAATATTTATGCAATGTGTTTGGTTTCTTGTTAATGCTTATGTTGTAATGTTTGGTTAAAACCTAGTTGTGCATTTAATAAATAAAGTGATTTTATTTCGAGTTAAGTGTCGAAGCTAGGTTCAGAGAAATTAACAAAATAACCACAATCTGTCCACCAATCATTATCTTATATTTGAAGCCCAATTTTCTTCCCCTCATCTATCTTGGATTCTGGCCACCTATTCCAATCTGGAGTCACAACCATGGCCTGCAATGCTGATTGCACCTCCAACATCCTCTCCAATAAGAGAAAATAGCTAGCATATCTAGTATCTTTGGTCTTGAGGAATTCCTTCCTCGAGCGAGGCCTGTACATGGCTAAGGAAGTGTGGTGGTTGCAGGTAAGCATCTACATCTACACATCTCTCACAACTATCACCAAGTTGGATACCCACTCAATTTTGCCAGTCTTTCAATGCATTGTTGAGTGCATGCACACAAGGGGACCAGAAAATATGCCTATATTTTCTTTGAATCTGTAACTCAACTGATCTCCACATTGTTGTTGCATCTGTCACAAATTGTACAACATTAGTAGGCCCAACCTCCTTTGTAGCATCTCGAAGAAGCTCAAATTGGAAAGCTACATCTTTGCGCTTTCCAGAACAATCAATAGCTCTAAGAAAGAAAGGCTCATCTCGGCATGTAACTATGATGTTGATAAGTGGACATTTGGCAATGTCTATCCACCAATCCATAACAATAGAACAACCTTCCCTCGCCCTTGTTTGTCTAATCCACTCTTTGTGCACATTAATATTGGACACTTTCCTTTCTAAAGATCATTGTCCTCAACTTATGTTCACCTAGGGACACATATGAGGGTCCTACTGTTGCAATTGCCTTGACTATCTCCTTATAATAAGAAGAGTGACTAACATGGAAAAAATGCCATTGGAAAAAAGAAATTTGTCAATGGCATCATATGTATCATCATGGTTCAACTTACCATACATCCCTACAATAGTTGGTCACATTGCCCAAGAACGAGAACCCTTCTATTTGGATGAAGATATCTCACTCTCGACAAGAGAAGGTGGAGGCATAAGGCCCACGGATGATTGTTTTCCTTTTGATTCCCTTTTGAAACTTGTAGTTGCTTCCACATTCTGATCAGTTTGGCACATGACATTTTGGCTAGAGAAGGTGCCCCTTGCATCTGCTACCAGTTGCATGCTCAATAGCTCAGATTTTTGCAACATAGTTAATTTTGTACATACATTAACCCTTTTTCCACCTATGCCGAAAAGGAGCATCTTAACCCAACTATAACTCCCAACCCAAGGATGGCCACAAACATTGTATGTCCAATGGTGTGACCCACATCTTTTGCTTCCTGGTTTTTTGTTGGTCGAGGGGCCAACTACTTTAGTGGCATATAGTAAAAGAGGTTTTTCGGATCAAATGTCCCCTTTGCATATTCTGCCAATGCCTTTGGTGGTGATGGATTAACACTGCCTTAGGTTTCATTAAACGTTGATGAGGTGTTCCCACTTCCAACCTCTATCCCACTCCCAACATGACCATCTGCTTGGGCATCATAATCACTATCGCTGTAACTGGCACTGCTACTATTGTTGTAATCACTCATGTTGCTGGTTTTTAAATTTTATGTACAGATTTTTAACTTTTGGCAACCTGCAGCAAGGGTTTCTCATTAAGTTTTTAATTTTTCATGGTTGATTGCATGCCCAAATGTTGAGTTTGAAGGCTGAAAATGAAAAATGGAGATAAAAACTTAAAAAAACAGGTCAGAAATTAAAAAACAGCAAGCATTTCAATTTCATATTTGAGACATGGGGTTCTAACCCTACCTCCACACTGCTAGATGAAGAAATCTACTGGAGGAACTCAGAATGCTCCAATCGCTCGAGAGTCAACTCCAACCCTTATGAAATGATAAATCGTTGCTCCAGCCTGCAATCGCTCCAATCACTCAGTCAAATCGTTGCTCTAGCATCCATTCAATTGCTCCAATCACACACCCAAATCAGCCAATCACCCAGATGGCTGCACAACTAGCTATGACGACTCGAGGAAATCACAGGCGCCTTGGTCGGACTGACTTTAGGGGAAACCTTGGGCACCCTGGCTAGCTATGCGAAGGTTCCCTGTGATTTCCTCAAGTCATTATAGCTAGCCAGGGTTCTGCAGGCGAAGTGGTCGGACTGACTTTGGATGAAACTATTGTTGATGTTTGGACAACATCGAAAAGACATTCTCTTAGAATAATAATTAATAATATAATTATTGATTATTAAATATCATATATAATAAGTAAATGATAATAATAAATAGTTATTGATTATTCAAGGGACGCATCCTTTCATGGATGGTCACCATGTGTTCCCTATCAATGGAACACTCATCATTGTAATAATATATCGATTATATCTCATATGAAGAAAAACAACATGGTATCAGAGCGGAACTGGACTTGATTCCTTCACAAGAGGGCCTAGGAAAATGAGAGTAGAGTAAAATGTTGGGAGTGTTAAATTTATGGGGTTGTTACAATCTCCATGTACAACATATTTACTTTTTACTCCTACCTAATTATAGAAAGAATTCCATAAATTATGGTGGGCAGTAATTTCTAGTAAAAATGTTTAATTACCTAAATATGTGGAAGGTACTACATATTTACTTCTACCTATATTTATGCAAAGAATCACATGAATTATGGAGTAACAATTTAACAGAGTCACATGTTATGTGGATGGATTATAACCAAATTAATCTTTGGGTAGTTACAGAGGTATTCTCCAACTATTTTTAAAAAAGAAAATTTAATTTAATTTTAAATTTAGTTTTCAAAGAGACGTGTCTTTTTTTGGATCAATCTAATATTACTATAAAAAGACAATTGAAAGACACAACAATAGACACACATATTTTTTCTCTCTCACGTGTGGTATAAGTGATCTAAGGAAGACACTGAGAAGTTGAAATTTTCTGAGTTACTTAGTGATGTTCTAGAGTTTACTAAAGTAGTATCATATATCACTGGAAGTAATTACCACTTGCGGAAAATTGTGATTGTTTAAATTAACACTAGAAAATCAACATGGTTAGTCGTATGACATCGAGTATATGATGGATGTTTGTTGGTAGCCATATGACATCGAGTATATGATGGATGTGTGTTGGTCATAGTAGAAGACATATTATTTGGAGGGTCACTGTATATAGTTGTGCACAAGATAAATTGATCTCCTCTAGGAGATGCTTTTTGTTGTTCTTGAGCCTTCCTATTACGAGGAGGCAACTAGTCATCCAATATGGAGAGATGTCATGATGGAGGAGTGTCAATCAATCATGAAGAATGATATGTGGGATATTGTTCCGAGACCTGAGAGAAGTCTGTAGTGACTTCCAAATGGATCTACAAGATCAAACACGCAGTTGACGGAAGCATCCAGAGGCACAAAATGTGATTTGTTGCTAGAGTATTCTCTCAGGTGGAGGAAATAGATTATGAGGAGACATTTGCTCATGTTGCTCGATACACTTATATCTGGATGATTATTTCCCCTGCAGCATCCATGGGTTGGAGAGTACATCAGATGGATGTAAAGACAATCTTTCTTAATGGAGAAATTGAGGAAGAAGTATACATCGAGCAGCCAGATGGTTTCGTGATACATGAAAAGGAGTCTCATGTGTGCAGGTTGAAGAAAGCCTTGTATGGACTCAAGCAGCCACCTCGAGCTTGGCATGCGAGGATTGATGGACACCTGATGATTTTGGGATTCAGCAAAAGTGTTGTCGATCTCAGCCTGTACTACAAGACTATTAATGGTCAGTCCCTGATTTTGGTCCTCTGCGTTGATGATTTATTCCTCACTGGTACAGAGAGCCTTATTGTTGAATGCAAGTATGCATTGGCCTCTGATTTTGAGATGAAGGACCTTGGTATGATGCACTACTTCTTTGGACTAGAGGTGTGGCAGAGAACTGATGAGATCTTCCTAAGTCGGGGGAAGTACACAGTTCAGATATTGAAGAAGTTTGGGATGTTGAAATGTAAGCCCATGACTACACTAATGGTGATGAATTTGAAGAAACTAAGTGTGTCTTCTTCTGATTCCGACGAGATTGATCTAACCATGTACAGATAGTTGATTGGATCATTGATGTATCTAGTTAACACTAGACCAAATATTTGCTATGTAGTGAGTGCACTTAGCCAGTTTATGAGTCAGCCAAGATAAACACACTGGATTGCTACGAAACATGTGTTGAGATACCTGCGAGGCACAGTTGGACATGGTCTGAGATATACTTCTAGTATTGATATGATATGGCAGGGATATATTGACTATGATTGGGCACGGAGATCAATGGAGAGAAAGAGCACCCTTCGGGTGTTGGTTTATTTTGAGATCTTCGATGGTTTCCTGGTGTAGCAGGAAACAGACTTCTGTGGCTTTGAGCAAAACAAAAATAGAGTACATTGCATTAAGTATGTCAGTCTGTGAAGCAGTGTGGATTCGCAAGCTCCTTGCAAATTTATCTGAACATGTGTTGGATTCCACCATTATTCATTATGGTAACAAAATTTGTGTAAAGATGTCAGAAGAATCCAGTGTTTCATGACAAATCGAACCACATTGAGATCAAGTACCATTACATCCGAAACATGGTGCAGAGGAAGGAAGTATTGGTGCAGTACCTTCCTACAGATGAGCAGGTTGTTGATGTTCTTACCAAACCAGAACGAAGTTCAAGTACTTCCGTGACAGACTTGGCGTGGCAGAGAATGTCTCCCTCGTTGGGACGGAGTGTTGATGTTTGCAACTTCCTGAGACATTCTCCAGATCATACTCCTTTGTGACTGAATTGAGTTGATCTGTGATGACACTTATCCAAGAAGGGATAAGTGTGTTTGGGCTTATAGCCCAACGTCCCTTGTGGAGAGCACATGAGGACATGTCAAGCGAGTTGACCTTGACTTCACACACTATGGGGAGTTGACCCTAGTGTTTATAGAGGAAGTAGCCTCTAGAAGTCCACATGGGAGTGCCATGTGTGACAGAAATTCTCCAAATCGTACTCCTTTGTGAATTGAGTTGAGTTGATCTGTAAGTACACTTATCCGAGAAGGGATAAGTGTGTTTGGGCTTATAGCCCAACGTCCCTTGTGGAGAGCACATGAGGACATGTCAAGGGAGTTGACCTTGACGTCACATGCTATGGGGAGTTGACCCTAAGTGTTCTTAGAGGGAGTAGCCACTAGAAGTCCACATGGGAGTGCCATGTGTGACAAACCTTTTGCTACTATGGTGGTTGTGTACCACTGGTGGAGACTGTGTGTCTCTGAACAGTAGTTGTGTACTACTATGGAAGATACCTCCCTAGCTAAGAGAGAGTGTTGATGTTTCAGCATCGGGCATACCTTCTCCTAGATTGGGCTGCAGACTAAGGGAGATAGGATACATTTATCATAAAGGTGCACTTGTGGTAAATGGGCCCAGACGTAGTCCTTTCTTGATCATGACAAGGAATAATATGGACTCGAGGTGCTTGAAGTGCTTTCCACATGTCAGTTAGCATCAGGTTGACATTCACTCACAGGTGTGTACTTGTGATGAATGATCCTAGTGTGGTCTTTGTCCTAGTCATGGTGATTTGACAAGGAATGATAAAGACTCAAGATGTTATATGCTATTACATGCGAACCCAGAGTGAGCTTGATCGTAGAGAGAGTTAATTGGCGGCGCAGAATGAGTTTCTCCTCGGTTCAGGCGAGAGAGAGACGTCTCCCAAGACTAATAGACAAGTGTCATGAGTCTAGGGTGAAGTTTGTATACTTCAAAGACAAGCTTGGCATGATGGAGAATGTCTCCCTCGTTGAGAGGGAGTGTTGATGTTTGGACAACATCGAGACGACATTCTCTTAGAATAATAATTAATAATATAATTATTGGTTATTAAATATCATATATAATAAGTAAATGATAATAATAAATAGATATTGATTATTCAAGGGACGCATCCTTTCATGGATGGTCATCATATATTCCCTATATATGGAACACTCATCATTGTTATAATATATCGATTATATCTCATATGAACAAAAACAACAACTATGACTTTGGGAATCTCATGGAAGCTCAAGGAATTGTTGAAATCACACAGCCGCTCAAGGAATAGGTAAATGTAAATTAAAGTAGAGGTAGGTTTCTTTATAAATTGGCTTTGGTTTTTTTATTTTTGCATTTTTTAAGCCTTGATAGGAAAAAAATGGGGGGGAGCCCAAACACCCCCCTTTTGGGGAAACACACCCCCCACACTGAGGAAACATTTCCTCAGGTGCCCCCCGCCCCCAAAGCATGGGAAATGTGGGGGGCCCATCCCCATGGAATACTAAGAAAAAGTAATATTTGTCACCTGTAGGATAAAAAAAATAGGGGGAGTAGCCCAAACGCCCCCCTTTTGGGGAAACACACACCCCACACTAGGAAAACGTTTCCCCAGGAGCCGCTCATGTTAAATTATGATAGCTCGAACAGGTGTTTCTACATTAGCTTAGAGTCAAAGCATGCAGAAGACGTCCAAAAACTTTTTTCGGCTTACTTTATTTTTATAAAGTCACTTTTTCCCTATGTTGCATTGGTTTTTGGGACGGGGGACGCGTCCCCAAGACGACTATAGCGCACCCCCAAATTTTTCAGGGGACGACAATAATATAGGACAGCAATAATATATATATTAAAATTCACCATAAACATTTGTAGTTGCTTCAAGCTTGTAAGCATAACAAGCTATACTATACAGTGTTATGCACAGCCCTTACACTTGCCAATACTGAAAAAGCTCGAGCAATTTAAAAAAGGGTCGAGTGACATTTCATTATTGGCTGCTAGACAAGAGAAAAATGTAGTTTAGCTTTGGGAAACTTAAGTGAGAAATGTCTCTATAGCAGTTTTTCTTACTCGTATTTCTTGTTAATGAAAATTATGTTAAAACATAAAAGGCATTCCCTTCTCAATAGGTTTTGCAGATTTTTATGGTTGTGTTGAAAACCACTACAAAACACTTTGGTTCTATAAAGAGATTAGATTCATATTTCAGATTAAGAAGGTGATTGAATAGGAATTTATTCAAACATTTAGTACCCAATCGAAGTCACTACTATCTGATTGTTTTCACAATGCTTGAGGTTGGAATGGTTGAAGCACTATAATTGAATGACTCCTGGAAACTCATGTACAATATGTAAAAGCTAAGATGACCAGAAAAATGAGAAGAACAAGAGCAATAACCATACGGATCAGCCCTTTGAAATGTTGCATTTCTTGTTTTTTTGACATGGAAACTTTGCTTGCTGTAACCTTGTTGCTGAAAATACAATATATAAATCACCAAAAACCCAAATCAAAACCCATGTTTTGAGCTACAACTTTTACAACAGATTTAGATTCAATGCAATACAAAAATAATGGATGGGAAAAATGATCTTATTGTCCAATCATCAATTTCCATAATTTTCAAGACTGAAGATATATGCCCAGAATATCCCCAAAATCTGCCCAAAAAATCCCTGAAATCTGCCTAGAACATCCTTAAAATCTGTCCGGAACGTCTTGGGGATGGCTAGAAGTCCCCGAGTCCCCAATGGAGTCCCCAGCAATTTGGGTTAGTTTCCTAAGGGTGCCCAAGTCCCCGGAACGCGGGAGCGGGTACGCGGGTTTTTTTGGGGGGGACGGGTCCCCGTGCAACATAGCTTTTTCCCAAAAGCTCATTAATTAATTATTAATTAATGTTGATTTGCTAAAGTTCATAAAGTTAATTTCAGTGAACTTTAGATTTAACATGACCGTTGATCTAGATCGATCTCGTTTGTAAATCGAGGTGATGATTACGAGGTTGGAGATATGGAGGTAAAAGAAGCCAGAAAAAGAGAAATCAATTTCAATGTGACATGTGAGAGGGAGAGAGATGAGGAGAAGAGGAAGAGAGGAAATTGCATGCAACAGCAGGGCACATTTCCCAAGGAGGGCGCACTTCCCTAGGCTGCCATCTGTACAGCAGAGTTTAGCATACAGTGTGGGCACCTTTCCCAAGGCAAAGCGCATGTGTGGCTGGCAACATGAGTTCCAAGGCAGCGCTGGACATTGCATGCAGGTCGTACAGCATTTGTGAGGTGTTGGCATGATTCCCTAGGCAGCATACAGGTCGTACAGCTGCTAGGAAGTGTTGCATGGTCTTGGCACAAATTCCAAGGCAGCGTACAGGTTCATTTATTGCTGTAATTTTCTGCTGTAAATTTTCAGACTTGTCTGTGGGCTCAATAATCAAGAAAATCTCTCATTTGCTGGTTTTCCCTTCGGGGTTTTTCCAGGGGTATTTACCTTAAAATTTACTATGTCAAATTGTGTGATTGGTTTCCTTATTTCCGCTGTGCATGTAATGTTATTAAGCTCAGTGTATTTCTGTTCATAAAAATAAAAAATCAGATCTGGAATTTCTTGTTTTCCGTGCATGCATGCATCTGAAGTTTATTTTTATCGGAATTAGAGATCAGATCTGAGCTTTAGAAAATTAACACCCTGCCCCCAGAGCATGGGAAATGTGGGGGGCGCATCCCCACGGAATACTGAGAAAAAGTAATATCTGTCACCTGTAGGATAAAAGAATACAGTCACTTGTGGAAAAATATCCTATGGCTACCAAATACGTGCTTCACTTCAGTAAGGGCATCACATCCATAACCTGTTGACATCATTGCCCCCTACAATGTCGTCCCCCTACATCTGCATAAAAAAATAATCTGCCTAGGAATTGTTTTTGTTTATTTTAGACTTTATGTATACAACCTCTCTCGGGCTGACAAGCCTGTAGTTTGTAAATGGGATTCAGTCCTTATGACTTTATGTGGCATGATATAGGGCAGTATTGAAGGACAGATTTATGATCATTTCAAAGACATAATTTTGGACAACCTTTGATAAGCCCTCCAGCCTTTGTATGGTGGCAAATTACAAAAATGTAACTATTTTTCTTCTTGAAAATACAAAGTTATTCCTTTGCAAACAAAAAAATAATAATTGCAGATACACTTGCACAAGATAGGAATTGCAACTGCAAAACACTGGATACGGCAAAAGGATCAGAAAGTCACAGACTAATATCCCTAGGTCAACTTTACAAGCTAAAAAGGTATAAGGTACCCTTCTAAATTTTTCAATTCAATTTGCAAAGGGTACAATTACAAGGGATACTATCACTTAACAAAGATAATAAACAGATTTTTTGACAAAAATAGACAAATTGGTTTCAATAACGTGGAAGGAGAATTTTCTTACAATTTGTAAACAGTAGTATTCTTTTATGCTTTATTAAAAATTAAAGGGATTATTGAAGGAAAAGGGATTATCATTTCTATTAATCCATGTTAAATTAACAATCACATCAATATTCAGTTAGCCAATCAATTACACATCCTTGAGCCAAGCATAATAGAAAACCCAAATTTAGGCCAAAAATATGTATGATTGTGCTTTAAAATTCAATTTAAATTTGTGTATGTGGAATAATTAAATATAGTGTGGGTTCGACATGGGATGGAAACATTAGGTAGTTAAAAGAGCTAAATGTCTGTGGTAACTGCAAACTTGTGGTGAAATGGCTCACCGGGGAGAAAAGACAGAAATCTGGAATTACAGGGATGTCTACTTCAAGCTGAAGATCTGGAATAAAGTTTATCTTCCATCACTTTCAACCACATCTTCTAAGAACTCAATCAGGAAGCAAACAGACTGTCCAAACAAGACTGCAGAAGGGACCATGGATCTTGGATTGATCGTGCATATCGCGAAGGAGATGAGGTGATCCTCCCTCCAAGGTCTATCGATATATAACCTCCAAATGCTTCGGGCATATCTGGATACCATGTTTTTGGTTTGTCTGTTGAAGGATAGATCCTTATAGATAATTTTAGTGGATGAAGTATAGATCTTTTTAATTTCAGGTGAATCTTCTTGTATGAATATCAGTTCATACCTCTCCCTTGGGGATGAAGAACTTATGCAATGTAAGCTTTTTATTTATATAGGGAAAAGATTACGGTTCTTTTCATTGGAAAAAATAAGGTAGCTTACTTTTATTCATGAAGTAAGTATATTTATCAATTTGGCATATTACAAAGAAGAAAACATTGTGTGGCCTTACAATGAAGTCATGCACAAAAGATGCCCATCAAACGATATACACAATCTGCTAGATTTCATCATTCGAAACAATCGAGAATAAAAACAAAAAAAGCACAATCACAAGGAAAAGTTGCAGAATTTTAAGTGCATTTGTTAAGAAAATATAAAGAAATTTCTCATCTAAAAAGCCAAAATGATACCTTGATAATTGCATTGATCAATGAACTTACCAACAACAGCATTACTTTGAACAAAGATGCCATTATTTACATTACAAATAATCAAAATTCCAATACAACTACTTTCAAAGACATACTTGATGTTCCAATCTAGAATCCTATCAACAATCATTTTGATAAAAGTCAACTTGGGATGGATTGATGCTTCTACAATGCGTCAATATTTCTTGGAGCTTCAACGATTTGTCCATCTTGTTTCCTCGTGTGCTTCAAGAATGGAGCCTCCATAGATGGGAGGGCATGTAATTTACCTAAAATATATTATCTGTATTTATAATGATGATGCATGGTTGTGTCAATTACCATAGTTGTCTCTTTGGTGTTATATATGTCAATGTTCTTAACTACTTATCAATCATCTATATATCATTCACATTTATTAATTAGTTATGTTACATGTCCTTTTGGCCAATATGGCATGTCCATGTGGATTGTGTGCCATCCTTGTGCTATAGTGCAATGCATAAGTGACATGTCAGAGCCCTAGTAGTAAGCTACTAGGTTGATGGCCCTCCCCCTAAAAGAAATCATTTAATCTCAAGTAGCTCAGTGAACCACATACTAAACATTAAAGATATGATGATTGCTCTTATAGCCAAAAGGCCCAGAAAGGTTCCATAAAAACATGTGTTCCAAAACATTATCATGGAAGGAGATTCCAAGCTTCCCGTTGATATGTTCAACAACATGCTATACCATCTCGTTGGGAGTTGGAATCTCTTGTATGGAAAGGACTTCAAAGGTGCGATAGGTTTGATAAAATCAGGTTCTACCATATCCTCAGGGAAGCCAATTAAGTCGTTGATTGAATTGTTAACCAAGTTTTCAATTAGAAATGGAGGCGTTGAAAGTATTAAAGACAATAGACTAGAAGATCTATTCCACTCATGTGATCCCTCAAAAAAATAGGATGAAGGTGGAAATAGAGGATGAAGGTAGAAATATAGGATGAAGGGGTAAGAATGACTTGATAGATGACATAACCCAAATGATAAGCCATTCCAGGTATGGTAGCAAGTCTTTAAGAAGCTTTTAGGGAGCCAAATCAATGATAGAACCCTAGTCCTTCCAACAGGAGAGAACCATCAATCCCACACCCCACTCCTAACAATGAGAAGATGGAAGAGGCAGGAACTAGAAGACTTTGCAAGAAGATATACGAGATTGAAATAAAAAGATAATCTTTGTTATCAGATGAAATTAGTAGTTTATAGTCTACATTGGATATGACTCTTGAGCACAAACAAAGGGGGAAGGAGAAAATGGACACCCCCCACCCCTACCCATACCCAATCTCCTTTCAAGACGGATAGAATAAGATAGCAAAACCTTTCCATGAAGAGGAAGTTATGACAGAGGCATCCAAGGATATTGAAGGAGTAAGGCCCATCGCTATTAAATTTAACTATGAAGGTTTAGCATTGAAAAATGCGGCTTGGTGTAGCAAGAAGATCAAAAAGCATAAATAACATAGAAAAGGAAACGTAAAGGCCTCCTCAAATGAAATCCTCGAGAGTACGTCATCTTCAAATAACATGGAACACTCTTACCCCCAAGGAATAACAAAAGAGACCTCCTAAAATCAAGGAAAAGTAACAAAGTTAGTGACACTAAAAAGGGTAGCAAAAGGGATTTAGAAACTGGTTATGGAGTTACCATCCAAAAATGTCAGATATCCAACTAGCTAAGGAACAAGAAAAGGTAGAGGTAAATAAGGGGGCATAGACCCATAAAAGAGGCCCTTGGAGGGGCAATGGCCTCTCAAAAGGAGTAATGATTTGTCTCTCCATTGATATAAGGGTTCAAGGTCACCCCTGAAACAAAAATCCTTGAAGAAAACAATCCAAAAGTATAATCAGTATTTCTCTATATACGGGAGGCTATGTTATATAGTGAAGATGTAATAGAACCACTCCAAACAATATTCAAAGGGTGGTATTTTGTTGCAAGCAATTTAGAAGGCAATCAAGTTGAATGGCAATGTGACAAAGATAGTCACACAAGCTAAAAGGCTATGTTTTCTTGGATTCTACAATAAATTGCACCTTTTATGTGATGGATTTGAATAGCGACATAGATTTTGAAAAAATTTATGGGCCATTCCATGATAGAGAAGACCATTGGCTTAAAACCCTATATGAGGCGCCTCCTTCCCAAATCACATAGTTGGAGGAGGGGATTAAACTTGGTACTAACCACGAGTGAAGTATGGGGAGAAGAGGGAAAACCTAATGCCTTGGTTGGATTCTTCCAACATTATTTTGAAGAGAAGGGCCTAGTGGACGTAAAACCCCTAGAACTCAAGCCTACCAATAAAAGGGCAGGCAGTGCGGCTCAGGGATAATTTTAAGGATGGAAATCTATCTCAAAATGTAGAAACCTTGGCAAAGCTTACTAGTCCTTAATATGCAAAGTATAAAATGTTTGGCGATATTTTTGTAAAACTTTTCAAATTTCAAAGGATTTTATAGTTTCTATAAAATTTGGGCTATTTTTAAGGTAAAATAATTTTATTCTATAGAATTTGGGCAAATCACTTTTAGAAAAAATGGAAATTGGCGAATCTTTTTTTTGGAAAAAGCATGGAAAATTAGCCCATGGGCAATATATAGGCACTAAAAATTTTCCTGGTGCGGCTACTAGCCCTTGTTAAAACTCAGATTTCTTGTCTTAGATAGGGTCCTCGTTGAATTGGGGAGATTCAAAACTTGAGTTGGGGTTGAGGGGGCTTCATACCACATCCCATTCTTCTCCAACTAGAAACAAATGCAAGGAAAAACCCAACACATTTCAAATTCAACTCTTATTGGCTGCAAAATGAGGAATTTAGGGAAGATGATAGCCAAGGAATGGGCTCCATACAATCCATACTCAAGTGAATACGCCATCACAACTTTTCTTGACAATCTGAAAGGATCAAAGACTAGATAAAAGCATAAAATACCCAAAATCAAAGCAACATGATTGAGGTAGAAGGCAAGGATCAATTAGAAGGTGAGAGGCACAGATTGATAACATGGGAGGAAGCCTTATGGAGACATAAGAGTAAGGCCATATGCTTAAAACTTCGTCCATGGGTATGCTCAAGCCTGAAAAGCATGTAAGACCATCTAAGAGGTACAAGACATGAATGGAAATGTACATACTAGGTTTGATGGGATTGCAAACATTGCAGTGGAACATTACAAAGGCATCTTCCAAGACCCAAGTACACAAAACATTAGGGAGGTTCTTTTAACCATCTCCACATTTAATAGGCTAATCACTGATATGCCAAATGAAACACTCTTGGCCCCTATTCAAGTTGATCAAGGTAAGACAATCTTACCGCTGATCTAAAAACAAACCCTAACAACAATGGATCTACGCAGGCTCAAGTCTGCAATCCTTGAGCTCTTTTCACGCCCTAAGCTCTGAAACCATGTTAGAAATAGGGAGAAAAACAGAAAAAATACCTTTCAAAATTTATGTTAACTAGATCAACAAGTACACAATAGATTAAATAAAAATTATGATCAGAGGTACATAAGAGATACAGTAAATCTGAAAAAAAACAATTAGATCTAAAACAATAAATATTTATGAGCATGCAAACTAGTAGATCTGAGTACAACAGTCATAGATCTAAAATAATAAGTATTTATGAGCATGCAAACTAGTAGATTTGAGCATTAAACTAATAATTCAAACTGAAGTAAAATGCAATTGAAACTTACCTCTGAGATTTACCTCTGAGCAATGAAGGAAGAGCTTGGCACACAAGTGAAATGTAGACCTCTGTATTATGCTCAGATCTAGCTTAGGTTCATGGATCAACCACTAAGGGTTAGATCTCTGTCAAGGAGAACATGAGACTGTTTTGCCACAATAGAAAACCCCAGGAAAAAGGTGCCAAAAACCCCAAACAGAAACTTAGACAATAAACCCTTATACCAGTCACACACAGGGAGGGATCTGGCTGCTAAAGAATGTGTGGCAGCAAAGAAGGAGCCTGAAGAACTATTGCGGCCCTCACTAAATCCAGATCCACACTCAAGGAGGTGGACGGCAGTCTACTGAAGAGAGAGACGGTAGCCTGTGGAAGAGGGACAGCAGTCCTACAATACTTATGGTGGCTAGTAGGAAAGATCACACTCACAAATAAAGCAGATCTTCACATAGAGGGTGGTCGGTTGCTAGGTGACAGCAGATCTGAACAAAGGAGATGGTTGGCAGCTACAGGACAGCAAAACTGGACAAGAGAGGAGGCCGACAGCTACAGGACAGCCAATCTGAACCTCAGGAGTGACCTGGCAGCAATAATCAACTCAGCAAGAGAACAACCAGCAACTTAGCACCTAGAACCACCTTCCAGCACAAAGAAAATGTGAACCGAACTGAACAATCAATGAGGCCGCAGAACTGAGGAAGAAAACCACAGAGCTATCTGCCACTTAGAAGAGAAAAGAGTAAAATGAGTGTGTAGGAATAATGAGGGAAGAATTTTATTTATAGTTTTAGGCTAGGGCTTAGGTTAATAAAATAATAATTAATATAATGACATATTATTTAATATAATTATTAAATTAATATGTCACATTAAATATTAATTAATATTTCTAATTTAATCATCACTAAGCCCTAAAACAAAAATAAAAACCCCACTCATACCCAAACTCAAAAACCAAGGGTGAAGATCAATCAGGGGTTAGGAAGGACAAAGGGGTTTTCTTAGTGACAAAACATGTCCATTTGAATCTCAAGGTGACCAATAAACTTTATCATCACTGCATAAGGGGGTACATCACACAATGTGGTCATGCCCATCTTCATAGTCTCTCCTAGGTCCTATGGATCATCCTGGGAGAGAGGAAGAGGATCACACATCAACACATCTTGGTATTACACCAAGATCTACCTGACCAGGTTGCCCCAGAATACATCTGGGGTCTTATCCACCAAGGTACAAGACCAAGGATCAACCCATGCTTTAGGCATGGGTTCCCTGGAACACATCCAGGGGCCCTAGACACTTCTAGGGACTTATATCAACCACCAAGGAACACATCCAAGGATCAATCCAAGCTCAGGGCAAGGATTCCCTGTAACACATCCAGGGGCCCTAGAATACATCTCGGGTCTTTACTACTTGGTCCTAGACCAAGAACCCCAGTCATCTACTGGGGCCCTCACAAGGGTCTTTTGCCATGGCTCTAACTGCTTGGTCCCAAACCAAGAACCCCAGGAGTGTACTGGGGGCCCTAGTCCACAGCTAGGATCTTATGCCATCCTTCAAGAGAATGGCTCTTGCAACTGCATTAAATTCAACACCTATCTTATCAAAGGTCATATTTGGAGATTTGTTTGGATTCCTAGAAGGCATGCAAACTTTTCATGCTATAAGGGGTTGCCCAAGAAGCACCACACTCTATCAAAAAGAAGTTACCCTCCTTTGTGATTAAACTAGACCTATCAATGATTTATGATAGCGTTGAGTAGACTTTGTTAAGGTTACTAATGCTCCACATAGGTCTAGATATCAATATAGTCAACCATATTGTATTAATTATTGAAATACACCTCTTTTCTTCAAACTCAACATAAGACTAAGGCAATGTTGTCCATTATCTTCTCTTTTGTTTTTCCTATTGGAAAAAGGGTTAATCAAGTTATTGAGAGTAGGTAGGAGGAAGACAAGTTCAAGAGTATCCGGGTGGCATGAGGGTGTAACATAACTCATCTACATTTTGTTGATAATGTGTTATGTTTGGCAATGGAATGCTCATAAAACCAAAGGCTATAGGAAAAGCTCTAGAGTCATACTACACAACCACAAGTATGCAAGTAAATCGACAAAGGAATAACCACAACATTATACAAATTGGAGCCCTTTGTGCCTGAAAGAATCTAAGAATAGCTTCCTTTTCAAATCAAAGATATTGAAGATAGTATGAAATAGCTCAAGATACAAGTTGAAAGAAAATGACTCCACTTTCAAGGATTGGCTTTGGCTATATGAAAAAATAGAAAAAATAAATAAACTTTTGGTGCAACGGATGGATCTTAATGGGGAGCAAATTAAGTTTGCTCAAAAGTGTTATATAGGCCACACCAATCTTTTGGATGTCCCTCTCTGTCATTCCAAAACGCTGCTTAAACAAGGTAAGGAGTTTGTGTTATAGATACTTGCGGGTTGGAAAATGCAACAAAAAAACCACAACCCTAGTCAAATGGAAGAAAATTGCTAGACCAAAGGAGGATGGGGGTTCAAAGACCTTAACCTTTTCTCCAAGGCATTCATTGTTAAAGGGATGTAGAGACTTCTTCCATCAAAGAATCTATGGTAGATTGTTGTGAAAAAGAAATACACGAAGCCACTAAGCACTAAAGAATGGATAAGGTGTCCAAGAAAATCAGTTGCAGGACAATCAATATGTTGGAGAGCATTGATGGGGACCTACTCATAGGAGACCATTTGGCATGGTTGATAGGAAATGGCCAATATGTTGGATTGAGCATTAACCCTTGGTAAGGGGGATGGAGAATCAAAGGATGTCTTTGAAGCTAGTGGACAAATTTCACTCCCAAAACTTGTTTTTCTTGGTTGATATATATGACACAAACAATGCCAATTGGTGGGCTTTAGGGTGGAAAAGCATTGCGCAATTAGGTCTTCACAATGACCTTGTAGCTAAATGGGAAATAGTACAAAACCTCCCTCCAAATGGCATCCATCAAACTAAGAGATTAGCATGACAGATTGATATGAGCAGCAAATAAGATAATGGCTCTTGTAAAGTAAACATAGGTTACCAAGTAGCCAAATCAGGTCAAGGAATGGACACTAAAACATGGAAATGGAACATCATTTAGAAACATAGCCCCCCCCTAAAAACTAGGATCTTCTTATGGCTAATTCTGAACAATAAACTATTGACTTGGGACAACCTTCAGAAAAGGTGTTGGCAAGACCCTCAATTCTGTATGCAATGCAACAAAAGCTCAAGAGAGCATCCATCATTTATTCCTATCTTGTTACTTTTCTAAGGAAGTCTAGACAATTGCCCAAGATTTAACTAGAGGCAAGGGCAAGTGGAAAGGAAGCTTTGTAGAGGAGCCACTAGAACCCTAGCTAGATGACAACGAGGTAAGGAAAGATCACCACTCTCTACCTTTATTTGTCCTATGAGCTATTTAGCTTACTAGGAATGCTTCCCTCTTTCAAGATAAGGTGGCTTCCCTTATCTTGACTTTCTACAAGATTAAAGGAGCTTACAAAAATTATGAAAAAAGTCAAATACATAAGAAGCAGAGAATGGTAGGAGATTTGGAGATAAATAGGTCCATCCCTTGTGGTTTTTTTGATGGAACTATTAATCAAAACCCAAGAGGAGCCGGTGCGAGAGGCATCCTCCACATCTCAGACCATCATAAGATATCATTTGAGAGTCAATTGGGTCTAGGCACACACAACTCCGCATAAGTAAATGCAACCAACTTATTGATGACCAACGCTTTGGAGGAAGGGATTCAGGAATAAACATCTATGGTGACTCCAAGCTAGTTGTTGATTGGATGACAAGAACTAGGGAGAAAACGAGTTTAGGGCTATATGGAAGTCTTCAACATGCAACCTAATTGTAATCCAAATCCATGTTTATTCACTTCCATCACATACAAGGAACTTAATCAAGAACTCTCAAAGCCGACCTATAGTGGATTTACAAATTGACTTCTAGTTTCATCATCTCAAGATGAGGTTGATGATCCTCCCTCTAAGAATGATAGTTATCAAATCCTTGATTGAGGACAGTTTGACAACTATTGTTGGTTGATTAAGGGTGTTTCCTAATCTTGAAGGATTTTTGTTGTATGGTTTCTTGAATTTTTGGTGGAATATGGAGGAATCTTGGAATTCTTGGTTCCTTTAATGGTTGGTTTCTATGTAGCTCTTTTATTTTGATCAATGGAAAGAGTTATGTTTTTTTCTTTGGAAAAAAAAAAGAAAGAAAGAATGTTGAAGATAAAACTTAAATATGTATACATCCAAAGCCCTCGAACTAGAAACCTGGATTATATCAACATGTTGCAATGCACCCTTCCCAACCATAGGATTATGTCTCAATTGACTTAACCAACATATTGCTTATGACACAACAACCTAGTTTTTTTGTGGTTGCTTGAAACTTTTCCATGATGACGATTTCCATTGCTTGGATAAAATCCATTGTGATGCAATCAAGGAAATTGTACTATTTTTCTAACATGCTTAGACATATTTTGGGTTTCCAATATCTATCATCTTTGATTGAGATTGTTGTTCCTAAACCATTTATGGCAAGCGTTGTAGAAAACATTAGGCTACCAACTAAAAATTTTGCCTCTTTCCATCCCAAATAGATAGAGAAACTAAAGTGGTCAATAGAGCTCTTATTTATGCTCTTCGCATCTATTGTCTATCTAAAAACACAAAAATGAGTACCTCCATGCAAACCAACATAGTTACAATAAGACATCACATACCTATATTGGAACTTATCGAAGGCAAATTAACCTTTACAAACTAAGTAAGGCCTTTTAGGACCATATCTGAGAAGGGTTGACCTTTCAGGGCCAACTCATCATTATTAGTGAACCAAGATCTTGATTGGGTTGACCTTCATAGGTGGACCTTTCAATACTTGTGCTCAAATGACATCTTCCCCTTATAAAGGAGGCTTAACCAAGACCTTACAACAAAGCATTGCATATCTATATTGGATACTCACCATTCAAATTTTGTTATGGTTTAAATCACTACACCATGTGAGTTGCTAACCACTTTTTTGGTTCCTTCCACAATATGCAAAAGAAACAAGCAGAAGCAACTGACTTTGTAGAGCATTTACTACTACTCTGCTACAGTCATAGACATGTTTATTCAAACACAAGATAAATATAAGTCTTTGCAAGATAACAAAGGACAACATCAATTTCAAGTTGAAGACATGGTTCAATTGTTTAGATAAACATCCATAGCATCACTAATTCAAACCTATCAGATATAGCCCATTGGATCAAATGCTTTCTACCTAGATTTGTTCCTCATTTGGAAATACAAAGTGTCCTTGGTGTCAACAATCTTAAACTCTATAGTTTTTACAAGGGGAAGTTGAGGACAAGGTTCCATTGTTTGGATAAACAACCATAGCATCACTAATTCAAACCTATCGGATATAGCCTATATAACATTAAATAGCCCATTGGATCAAATGCTTTCTACCTAGATTTGTTACTCATTAGGAAATACAAAGTATCCTCGATGTCAATAGTCTTAAACTCTATAGTTGCCACATGGGGAAGAAGTGTAGGTATACATCTGCAATGCACTATTCTTTAACTTTTTAACCTTCGTTTCCAATATATACACTTCTTGATACAAGGTGTAGACCACTAGATGGAATCAAATAACCACATACTTGGTCGACAAAAAAGGGAGCTTGCCTTCAAAAGCAGAGTCAATTTCATAATCAACAACGAGCAGCAATTTCCACATTTACAACAGAAATCAAGGGCAATTTATGTTCAAGCAATCATGTCGATGTGATATTGTGTTAGTCGTATTGTATTTATTAGTCACATAATAGTATTTAATGTTGCATTATTACTATTCTATGTTAGAAAATAGGCACCATATCTAATGCCTTGTGTCCGATATGTACATTAGTTTTTCTATTATTAATTTTAATGTAGTCCTAAAAAATAGGCATAATATTTAATGCCTTGTGTCCCATATGTGCACTAGTATTTCTCTCATTCATTTTAACGTAGTCCGATTACTGACTTTTTGGTTATGAAGAGGCTGACCCACAAATGTAAGCCTCTCAAGTCATGTACATATATTCCAAGAATCTTAACAGATGTCCCCTGATTTCTCTCCTACATTGATACGTAAATGAGGGACTTATAGCCCACTTGCTTCACCAACATGGATCCTCTGCGAAAGTTATAGCCTGATCTCTATTCTCTGTATGATGTCGAGTTCTCTGCCTCCAGAATTGATTCCGAGGCCTCTGTTCCAGATGCAATTCTTAGTGCACTACTCTGCAACACTATTCAGGAGTGGTGATACAGCTTGTTCTCTGGTGTAACCTGCACACAAACAACCAATAGACAATGCTAATAACAATTAGGTCTTTGAGATCAGGTTCCTCTATTGTCAGCCACCCAACAGGCATACACCAAACAACTATGCTCTTGTTCTTTTGTGTTTGCCATGCTCTGTTCTCAAGTGCCAATTGAATGACACACCATCTGAATCCATTTGTGTAAAACCCTGTTAAGGGTTCAAATCCAATTGTTCATATGTGTAATGTGTCGACATGGAGACCTCCTTAAATGCTTGGCTTCATAACTGTACCAAATGCTTCTATTTGTATGTGTAGGTCCTGACAAGTGCCCACCACTGCATATGATGCCAATCAACCACAAATTTGTTCGTGCAAAACTCATCTTAAAATAATACACCAGCACTACAATTTTTGAGCTAGGAAACAAGGCATAAATGCTTGGCTTCATAACTATACCAAATACTTCTATTTGTATGTGTTGATTTGCCTACAACTCAGTCACTGAAATAATTGCCAATGATTTACTAAAACCCAGAAATTATGTTTGCTGATATAAAATCTGAAATCATGCAAATTACCTACAGCTGATTTATACTATCAGTAATCACAGCGGAAACACACAGCAAACCAAGCATAAAATAAGACAACACAGAAAATACCCTTGAAACCCCAGTGTGGTGAAAACCAGCAAAGGAGGGCTTCTATTATGGGCTTCAGAGTAAATTACAGCAACACAATTTACACAGAAATTTCTTACAGCATATCTGCCCTCTTTTATCGGCTGTACAGCCCAGCTACACCCAGCTGTACGGACCAGCAAAGAATTGTCTCTAATGCCGTTGTACCGCCCAGCAATCTCTGCTGTACGGCCTGCTAGAAATCACCCTCTTTGAGAATTTCAGCCTTCCTGGACTGCTGTACGGCCTGCTCAAATCAGCCCTCTTACTTGCTGAAAATACGGCCTGTTATGGCCCAGTATGATCCAGAAGGTGTGGCCTCTTCAGCTGCAAATATAGCCTCTGCAAGCTGCCCAGAATGCCCTGAAATGCCCCTCAACAGTCTGCTCAAACCACCCAGCCAGTTGCCCTCTTCCTCAGCCCTATGCGCCCTCCTTCAGCTCACGTGCATCTCACAAATGAGGAATGGTGTATGTTCTCACACCCTCAGCCCCTTCTTTTATTCTTCAACTAGCCACCTAACAGCCTTGAGATGTGTGCCCAGCCATGCTCTCAATGGATCATATTTGAGGCTGCCTCCTTTGGGCTGGACCCCACACTCCACTAAGTGGTGCGACCCCCCTTGGCAGGGTCCCACACAGCACTAATCAGGGCGCCTCCTTTCCTGGGCCCCACAATCCACTCAAGACTGAACTTTTTGCTGATTAGCCTAAGTCTGATTTAGGCTGAAATAATAAGGCTGATCTGGGCCTTGGTGTGTCCATCAGCTGGCCTAGGACACTTGGACACAGCTGAGACACCTCACGAGCTAAAAACTAACAGTATGTGTAGGTAACACATGCCCACCACTGCATATGATGTCAATCAACCACAAATTTGTTCAGGCAAAACTCATCCGAAAATAATACACCGGCACTACAATTTTTGAGCTAGGAAACAAGGCATAACGATGAGAACATTTATGTGCTATGAATTGAGGCATCCAATGATCATCAATACTTTGGCATCAAACAAGTGAGTCTTCTGACACCAAGCAACTAATTAAATATTGTTAATAAAGGAATGAACAACCTGAATTCTCTTACAATTAATTACCAATGTTGGTTATTTCACGAGTCTTATACAACCTCTCCTACAACAACCCAACGTGTATCTTGGATGGAACGCCTTATTGCCCTCCAAAGGCAAACTAATCTATAATTCTAATTGTTAAATTTACATGCAGCAGCGAGAGCCATTCTCCTTGAGGAGGGCTAAGACCCTAGACAAGGTCTAGGGCCCCCAGTGCACTCCTGGGGTATGTGGTCTGGGACCCATTTGATAAAGACCCTAGACAAATGTCTAGGGC
>ML777987.1:788328-806664 GCA_009831015.1 Picea engelmannii | reverse complement strand
AGGTATGTGTTTCTTACCTTTTCTCTTAAAGTTTAGAACTGTGTTGTTTTCTGTTTGAGCACAGTCATTGTTTTCTTTCAGAACTTATAGATCTGCTGTTATATAAGATCTGCAGTTATACTTGGAAGAGTCTTTGCATCTCTGTTTGCTTTAGAATCAATTTAGAGATCTGTTGTAGATCTACTGTTTGAGATCTCTGCCGTTATATATTTTAGAGGGTCTGTATATCACTGTTTACTACAGTATTGAATGAGCATTGTCTAAACAGCTTTAAGATCTGTGATTTATTAATGTGTGTCTTCTTCTACTGTCACTGCTTTCTATAGATCTATTTATATATGCTGTCTATGCTTCAGATCTAAGGTGTTTTGCTTTCAAATTAAAAAGTGACCTCTATCCGTATTTTACCCTAAAATCTAACACTAATAGATCGTTCTCTTATCCAGAAGGCAGGGCAAAGGTATATGGTTGAACTATGGTTCTCGATCTCATTCCCCTAATGTCCATATAAGTAAATCCCAACAAACACAATAGCTATATGATAGAGCTCCAACAACTAATGGTATAGGACACAACCAATCGAATGCCTATGCATGGGTAATGAGACAAACTTACATATAGCCACACGATTTGGCAATGGCTACATGCATTAGCAAAAGTAATGCCCACTGATTAATGAAAGGTGAGAATTAAAATATGTTGCTCATTCAAGGACCCAATTGTTGTCTACAAGCATTAAACTGAGAATTAAAAAACAAACATATGTTGCCCATTCAAAGACCCAATTGTTGTCCACAGGCATTCATCCAACAAATAGTCAAAGGGAAGAGACTACCACATTTTTCCACACAAAGACTCACCTAGAAATTGTGTATGGTCCTCCTGGGGATGCGTGAGGCTTGTAGGAGAGGCGTACGGTATCAATAATCCATCAAATGCTGCAAACAGCCTCAAGGGACTATCAAATGATGCATACAGCCTCAAGGGACTATCAAGTGTTGCTTACATGGTGCTGGAGGTGCGTACGTCCTCAGGGAAGGTTTGTTTGTTGTGTCCAAGCATGTCTCTGCTTGCCAACAACCTCACAATCTTAATTCAACTATACTCTAGGAATGGAATCATAATACAACTAATTAAATACAAGAGCCATATCATGGCAACTGTTGATCTCAAATTCAACATAGAATGGACAGAGATTATAACATAGGTGTTGGCTTTCACAGAGCATTAATGGGCAAACGAATTTCTGAGTGATGCTAACAAAAATACAGTGGAGAATTCTTCATTTTAACCATGATTTCAACTACATGCAACACATTAAACGTGATTAAGAGTAGCCAGATCTCACATTGAATTAGAACCCGGCAATTGAGAAAATTTCATCATACAAAGACACGGAATTTCACCTAAGGAAGCCCGAGGGAAAAAAAACAGCATCAAAAGATTTTTCAGTTTTCATTTTGACAATCTCTGGTTTACAATGCAGGCTGCAAGCTCATGGCCCACTCAACAATTACACAGCTTCTCATTTGCATTCTCACCATTTCGAATCATACTTTCTCTCTACAAGTCCAATGTACATTGTTGGAACCCTAATATGTTAAGGTTATGATATTTTGTATTATTCACTTGAGAAGGAATACGAAAAGTCACAAGTGAATAGGAACTGTCGTCGAGAGTCGAAGAGACCTCTTGGAAGATGTATCCAAAGGTCATAGATCATGTATTTATGTGTATCATATTAATAAAATATATATCAAGTTGATCTCCATTCTGGTGTATTCTAACAGTGGTATCAGAACACCTATAGTTCTTAGGGCATGAATTAAGCTATGGTAGTTGTCCATAGCATCATGGCTTAACATAATGGGAAAAGAGAAGAGCCAGTTGCTGAGCCAAGTTCTAACTCCATGATCTTTGGAGCATTTCTGTCCTCCTGTGTTGCAGTCTGAATGCATAAATTATTCATCTGTCCCTCTTCCTTTGGAATCTGCCTTACAATCCCTGCCTGTTCCTTGGGATTCGTTTTGCCAATGTAGAGAAACCCTAAAACACCTCACAAAACCCTAATCTATTGTGTCAGTCCTTGGAAGACCGTTGGCATTCTTTGTCAATCCATTGGTCTTTACTTTTCTCTCCCCATGCAGTTTCAATTAGTAGTCAGATGAGCGTTTAGGTCATTCCCGCTAAGATTCTGGGAACCCTGGCCTAGCCATCAACTGTTGTTTGCAAGAGAATATCGTCGATCAAACTGTGTAGGCGCTCAGCCAGAAGGAATCCTCGCACGCCACCTTCCAGCCTGTCAGTCTAAGAAAAGAGAAGATCAGGTATGAACAAAATTGGATGATTTTGGTGTGGGGAAATGAAGGAGCTCTTGGGTTAGCTCCCGAAGGCAATTGCTAAAGGTTGCATCCTGCATAATATCAGGCAAGCAATTCTTTAGCGCTTTGCACGCCCTTTAAGTCAAGTGATGAAACCATGGTTGCTAATACCTGACCTACTGCAAAAACGAATTGCTTTGTTGTTGCGCAAATATATGCTAGCCCAACATCATCCAAGAGTATTATTTGGACAATAAAAATTGCCACTGTCTTTGATAGTTCGCTTCCCATCTCCATTGTTCACAAGCACAATGGAATTATTTATGTAGAAAGTAGAAAATTGATGACAATCGTATCATTCACCTTCACAAGTGTGCCAATCAGTCCAAGGCTTGTAAGCCATAAGTATTCAAATGGTCGTGTCTTTTTGACAGAGTTTAGAAAAGGATATAGATATAAAGGTATATGAGCGTTGAGGAAAAGGGTTCTAGTATCAAGGTGTGAATCCACGCACTAGAGAAGAGCTGACACATTGCAAACACAACTTGATTGGTGGTGATAGCATGGGGTAAATGGATATAATTTCCTACAATAATGTTGCAATGGTACCAAAAGAATGCCAAAGTATTAGAGCAAGATCTTGAAAGAACTCACGTTTCTTAGATGGTCGAAGAGCATGTTTTCCCTATGCTCTGGAATCATAAGCTCCAAAACAAGTTGCTCTGCAGTTGTGGAGTCCCTTGTAGCCCTGGACCTCCCATTTTGAGTATGATCATCAAAAGGTATTTTCTTTGGCAAGGCCCTCATATCGTCTCAAGTTGTGTTATCCAGTCTCGCATGGTGTTGTTTGATCATTATGGTGAGTAACGGATCAGTGTATTGGTGTTTTTGTTTCTTGATGAAGCACACAAGTTTGAGATTTGACTATCAAAAGCTTTGCTCAGGGACGAGCCAAAAATTTACACTTGGAAGATGGAAAGGTGAAGCAATGGTGTAGATAGCTTTATATACAAGAACTTGATGAAGACATTGCGCAAGGGCTTGAAGCAGGTTTCAAGCAAGGTAAATAGCTAAGCAATTACATGAAGCTATAAAGGACAAGGCTTTTGGTAATGAAGAATTCATTCACTTAATAACTACAAGGAGCAGGGCACAATTGAATGCCAATTTCAATAATTACAAAGATGAATAAGGTCATCATATCAACAAGGACTTTAAGAATGAGAAGCCAAAAGAATTCCTAGAGTCATTACGAATTGTTATCAAATGCATTTGTTGTCTTGAAAGATACTTTGCAAAGGTTTTGAGGTTGGCAATAGATAAACTTGGGACATACAAAGATGCCCTTATGCAAATTAAAAGTGATTGCGGGTGCCAAAGTTTTGATGGTCTGTGTTGTGGCCAATCGTTCAGATTTGAAATCGCTGAGAAGCTCCGTTCCCAGCCATAACAAAAAGGGGCCTGTGTCAATATCCTTATCAATTGATAAATATGGTCTTTTTGCTTTGATCTTTTGTCGAAGATGGTCTCAACTTTGATTATGATTATTTCCTTGTGTTCACCTTATGATGCAGCTCTTGAAAGAAGTTGTTTGTGATCTTTTTGGTTCCCTACCACAATCATTAAAGTTTTCTAATCAAACTAGAAGAGACCAACAAACTCAAAGCATCGACAGCACATTCAATCCTGAAGATCAATTCAATTCCAAAATCAAAGTAACTTGCAAATACTCTTTTTGTAAGTTTACTTGTACTTTTTTGAAATTAAGTTGAATTACATTGTAAACAAGTGCATTTTCGGTAAAAGTCGACACCCTCCATTTGTTGAGTTTGAATTGTCGACTCTGATTATTAAAGGGTGGGGTTGCAAGAAACCCTTTGAGATCTAAGTCAATCTTTAAATGGCTCGAATTGATGAATTATTAGAGTTATTGAATACTCTAATACTCTCTACTGTCGACAATTTGGGCACAACTGACAAAGCGACTTTCACTAATGTTCTAACCTGTTTACATGATTGGCGAGACAATCGAATTTCCCCAACTTGAATCACAACTCCAACAAGATGAAATACAACAAAAGAATCAACATTCTGAACTAGTCCTTATTCAAAACAATTCTCTTTTCGAATTTGAGAATGATTCCTATCAACAGCCAGCACATGATCAAATCAGTGACGCCACTTCAAAAGCAGATTCAAATGAAGATGAAGTCAAACAAGTTTCACTTGCACTTTCCAAGCCCATCACCAAAGCTTGGGAAGAAATCATCAACAACAAGTGCAAAACAGGTCTTGGATACAAAATGGAAGTAACCTCTCACATTCCAGATTATTCAAAACCAATCCAGTTCCATAGTGTTGGATTCCTTCAAGAAAATTCATCTTCACCTGCTCCAGTTCAAGATCAAATTCCTAAATGCCAACATTGTCATCGAGTTGGCCACAAGGAGGATCAGTGTTTTGATCTGTATCCTTGTGAACATTGTGGAAAGCATAATCATCCTTCAGACAGATGTTCCAAACGTAAGAAACCTGCAAGAGTAAAAGACCACTATGGGTGGATCACTTCTTGGCAATGGTCATCAACAACCAAGAAGATATATCAGTCATATCGAAGAATTCATTCTCGAGTATTGACACATCTTGCAGTGGAAAGATTTCCATCTTCTCAACTTGTCTCTGACAAGGGGGAATAATATTAGTGATTGCGCAGGAACAAAAGAACCAGAGTCGGAGCAATATTCCCATCAACGTGATTTGGTATTTGGTCTTCCTTAAATCACCATTTAGTAGAAGACTTAAAACTTCTGCTAGACAGCAATTTGTGGTCATCTTTAAACCACCATTTGAGAACACTTCCAATTAGCATAAGACAACAACTTCTAGCTAAATTAGAAAATGTAATGTTACGAGAACCACTGAGCCTTAGAGCCAAGTTCCAGGGTTTGTGGTCTTCCTTAAACCACCATTTAGTAGAAGACATCAGCTTCTGCTAGCCATTTGGTTTGTGGTCATCCCAAAACCACCAGATTCAGAGAGCACATTCAGCGATTGGCAGCTGTCCACTTCTAGATTTCAGCTCTCTACTTGGACTCACATACACCCCTTTGGATTAAGGGGGGGAATGTTGGAAACCTAATCTGATAGGGTTATGATATATTGTATTATTCACTTGAGAAGGAATATGAAAAGTCACAAGTGAATAGAAACTGTCATCAGAAGTCCAAGAGACCTCTTGGAAGATGAATCCAAAAGTTCATAAGATCGTGTATTTATTTGTGTATCATATTAATAAAATATATATCACATTGATCTCCATTCTAGTGTATTCTAACATACATGAATTGTTGGAGGTTTTCCTATGGCTGATTCTCATCTCTCACATTCCAGTTATATTAATAAAAAAATTGTAAGATTCTATATAATACATCAAGGACATGCCAAATTGTATACCCAGAAATAGACAGTTACCAAGAGAAGAATACTAAAAAAAAATTGTGCAAGATGTATCCTTTCTCACAATGACGTATTTTTTAATTGGGTCACTTTCCTTTGATACAGAATCAAGTGACTGATGCAATGGTGAAGGAAAAAGACTTTCACCAACTCTACCATGTGTCAAATTGCAAGGGAGAGGTGTGGAAATCAAGAAGTTCTTGTAAATGAATATCCAGATACAACAATAGAGTACTGTTACTGTTTGCTTTATTATGTAGATTACAACTTTTACTGCAAATGGGCAGATTTAAAACGAACCCTGCTCTCTAATATTTACAGGGTCTAACACCTCTAGCTAGTTGTTGAGAAACATTCAATCAAGTTTAATTTAGCCCGACTGAGAATTGTGTCCGTCTCACAGTCAGATATGTAAATCAAATCAAAATAGATGAAACAGAGGTAAATTAAAAATAAGTCTGAATAGATTTCTTAAAGTAACTCACAAGGTACTTTTAAGAGTGTGATAATGTGCTCAACTTAAACAACCCATATATTCATAGATGTCAAACAAAATTAAATCAAATAGCTGAATGAGTAAATTGACACAAACTAATTAGCATTATAAGTTATGAAAAAAGTAGCTTCGCGGTAAATACCATAGAATCTTCATCACCTTCTCCAAATCGAAGTGCAAGATCACACAAAGCTTGCGTTGTGGACTCAGTGCTCATAGGCTCGCCATAGGAGAACCTATGGTTCTGCCACAAAAAATGTGCATATAAGCTAGATGAAGTATTGCATTATGTTTGTCTCACGCTTAAAACTTTCAAGTAATAATCAAAATAGACCTGAGTTTCAACGCGTGCATGTTCCACAAGTGTCCGAGCATCAGCTATCAATCCACTCATAGCACAACCAACATGTTCGTCAATCTCCATAATTTTTTCTACGCTGCTTGGCTCCTGAAGGAAGGGCAGACCAAGTTCTGTCAAAAACTAAATCTCTTCCTCCAGAAGAAACAATAATATAAGACAAGTTTAACAGAAGGACGGGAACAAATTAGATGCAGTAGATAATATTGTGCTTGTTACTGAAGATATGAAAATATTTCAGTACATCAAAAATAAAACTAGGAGACTCTTAAATAGAAAACAAATAAATTATGAAAATGGAGAGCAAAAGAAGAGAACGACAACGTGGGCCTTCAATATATTGTAATGACACCAGTCAATGACATGTGATGTGGAGATTCAAAAGACAGAAACTTGAATGACAAAGCACCTGTGCCTCCATAAACATACCTTCCATCAAGCATGCCGCCTCCCTTATATGAATACACAGGTGAAGAACTAGAAACACACAGAACTTAACTTTTCAAGGTGTAGAAGTTAGTTTGAGATGTTATCATATATACATTTTTAACCGTTACAATTTTCTCCTTGATTGTCAATTCTAGAAATCTTGAATAGATATTAGTTCTCTGTCTCCAATAGTTTATTTTTAGCATACAACTATAATGAGTATATATTGCAAATTTGCAATTAACGGGTCTCTTTACCTGATTGCTAAGTTACCAGGAAATGGATACGGATACAGATCCACAGGATTCTTGAAAATACAGGATCCAGATATGGCGGAAAATGCCACGCACAAAAAATATAATAAAAAAATTTTAATTTTTAAAAATATATTCAAAGTTAAGAATCAAAACCATTCATGAATCACAACAATAAAACTGAAAGCATTAGATAATTTATAAATTTGAAGACTGAAATCATGATGCATCATGCCTCATACAAGAAAAAATTGTAAATACAAAATTGAGTGCCTTGTCAATGATCACTCTATTGATATGATAATGTAGAGTAGGTCTAACGACATATCCTGAAATGGGTCTACAGCCTCATAATTTGAGTATTTCAACTCTACATCATGATCAAGCAGTCATCTTCCTTGAAATCTGCCTTAAAGTCTAAAGATTCCCAGCTAGGTATGATGCTAAATGAATGCCATACACTGTTTGACAACATGATATAGTCTGTGAATCATACTATTCTAAGAAGAGCCTTCACCTAGAGTTGGATGGGATTGATCTAATTAAATTAATGACACAACCATCCTGTGTACACAAAGAAAACTGAAAACTAAGTATATACTATATCCTATTAATCTATATAATGTCTCAGACCTTTCCCAGAGCTTTCCTGTTAGCATCATCAGAAACTGAAAATTAAAATTTTAATGTCTCAGACCTTTCCTGCTAGCATTATCATATGCTATACAGCCTACAGGCTACGGGTAATTAATCACTTACCTATACAGCTTGAGCTAACAGCCTACAGATTAATAATAGGTAATCTAACTAAAAGTATAAATAGAATATATGCTGCTTAGGGTTTCAAACAGGTGGCAACATCCTTACAAAAAATAAAAATAAAACTAGAATGTTATTTGCTTGGGTTCCAGCGTGTGAGTACTAGCTGGCACACGATCTGTTTCGGCAGCATGGGATTCATTTCCATCCTTGAAGGATCTTTTACCTGGTGGATCCTACCCGGATCTGGGCAGATCCGTATCCGGATCCAAAACACAGATCTGGTAACACAGCCTGATTGCAACACAAAAAGGAAATAGTGGCAGCTACCAAACTCTGAACAAAATTTTACCGGAATTTTGAGTAATAGATGTCTCCAAATAAAAGAGGGGTTTAGAGGCCATTAAGATCTTAACAGTCTCTACGTTTATATGAAATATGAACATAAAAATGTTAAATTCATAATGTGCACGTGAAAAAATCCATGGAAGCAGTCAAAAGTCATCCTGTTCATAGCTTGGCGCAGACCTGTAAGGTTTTCATCATGGAAATTTTCATGATACAGAATTGGATTATTGTAAACAGGAATTCTAGGTTGTACTTACTCAGCAGAAACAGTAAATTATAAGAAATATCCAACAAAATATAAACTGCAGAAAGTAAAACAGGAGAAACAATGATATTGAACCTGCAGAATGTAAACCCTTATATTGATAATCCAGAAAAGTGAGCAATGTTCATGAGCCTCTTCGAGGGGGCAACCTCTAAAATAAGCAGAGCTCCAATATAACGAAAATACTTGGTAAAACATTACATAGCCTTCTACCTCTATAAATAATTTCTCACTAGCAAAACCCTGACTACTTGTGGTGCCGTCATTAATGAATACCAACCACCTAGTAGACCTTATTTAATAAAGACAACCCTTTTAATTGAGTAACGACACATCAATTACCTAATAGGCCTTATTCAAAGAAAATGGCTTCATATATTAATTGACTAACTCCTCAGTACCCCAAAGAAGAGAAGCTAGGGTAGAGCCCTAACCTCCCTCGTATGAATACACAGGTAAAAAAATAGACACACGCAAAGCTTAACTTTACAAGGTGTAGAAGTTAGTTTGAGATGTTGCTATATCTACATTTTTAACCCTTACAATTTTCTCCTTAGAATAGATATTAGTTCTCTGTTTCCAATAGTTTATTTTTAGGATACATCTATAATGATTATATATTGCGGTTAACAGGTCTCTTCACCTGGTCACAACACAAAAGGAAATAGGGGCAACTACCAAACTCTGAACGAAATTTTACAGCAATTTTGAATAATCAATGTCTCCAAAAAAGGGGGGTTTAATCGGCCACTAAGATCCTAACAGCCTCTATGATTATCTGAAATATGAGCAAACCAGTGCTAAATCCATATTGTGCGTGTGCAAAAAACCCATGGAAGCAGTCAAAAGTCATCCTGTTCATAGCTTGCGGCAGACATGTAAGGTTTTCATCGTGGATACTTTGGCGATACAGAAATTATTGGATTAATGTAAACAGGGATTCCATTGGCCAAGACTAATCTCCCATTGAGCATTCTTTTCTCACTCACATGTGTAATAGTATTATTTTACAACACTCTATGTCAATCTCGTTTTCAGAAACTTAGTTATAGGTCTCGATTTCTCATTTTGAATAATGGTACGTGCTTCCAACCATATACTAGAACCAAAAAACTGGAAGTCCAGAAAGAACAATATCATTCAAGTAGATCACTTTTAAACTAGAGAATATGTTTGCGAACTTTTACAACTTTATGCTTTATATGAATAGCATAAGTGCATCATATCTTGATTCTTTACGCAGTCTTAGTAGTCACTGCATTCTCGGCCAATCAAATGGCATTTGTCAATAAATTTCAAGTGGAAGGGCATAAGCGGTGAGATTATTAACTCCGTGATCAGTTGCAAAATAAAGATTACGACTACCAACAAAAAGCTTAGTCATGAACACATGTACATGGGTCACATCAGATGCAGTAGCCTGGGTGGGGCTTGGCTTTTCTTCAGAACACACAGAAGCGAACTACTGGGCTTTTACCATTCCCCCATTGGGGAATGTGATTTGGAAAGTGCACCACTATGAGCAAACAAAAACGCAAGCAGGTGAACTGCGACAACAAAAAATTAAATTGGTAAGCAACCTGTGTGGCCCACTCCCAAACCACAGCAAGAACATGGGTGGCTAAACAGCACGGAGTTACGTTTGGACCCTACGCTTCACCGGCGCAAAATTAAAATCAAATTCGCAAGAGATGCAACAATTTCACAAGTAATTGTTATGGACAAAGATGTATTTACGGAAGCCATTTTCCATCGTTTAATGTAGAAGTAGGTATAGCTGTCATAGCATAGATCGCAAGGGAAGGAAAGCAGCATCGTGAGCTGGCCTTCTCTGTTGAGATACCTGCCTAGGACAAAACACATGGACTCGATTAACTATAAAGATCACAGGTTAGCACAACAATTAGTTGCATTGGGAATTGAACTCGGGACTCTGGGAAGAAAGCTCACTATAATTACCACTTAATCACAACCCACTAGACAATATTTCAAGTATTTCTATTCTGCTCGTGAAGAACAGAAAAATACCCACCTCTCCACCCAGGATTATCCTTGGAAGTTTGTGGTGCATATCTTTGACAGCACTCAACCTTTCAACATTATCATCTTTATTGATGGTCCAGGGACTTAAAGAGGAATTTCGAACAGTCCAAGTTTAGCACAAAACTAATTTCCAATTAAAGAAGCCAGGTCTCTTCTGTCTTCTAGGATTTGGGTCCTCCCTAGGGTTAGGGCTTTAGGGTTCAGAGTTATATCAAATTTATTTTGTGGATCTAGCGTTGCTATTAAAGCAGAAGGCATGGAATGCAAACAAATAGCTTAAATAAAGAATCGAACCAGCAAAGGTGATGTGATACGCTTCTCCACTGCCAGTATGATTCCCCGCTTTGTTTTTAACCCCACTGCAGTGGAACCAAGCTGCAAATAAAATAAAATAAAATATAAGATAATGGCTTGAAAAGCAAAAGAATGGATGGGTATTCAATTAACAGAGAGATGTATTGAACCTTGATTGCTTCCATGGCGTATTCGACCTGGAAGAGCCGCCCTTCCGGAGAAAAGGTGTTGACTCCTCTGTCATACTCGCTCCTAAAAACCCCAAAAACAATCAAAACCCGAAAAAAAGCTTCTAACGGCAAAATGTATGCAAATGAGGGCTCGGGATGAAGATCAAGCGGAACGAACCTGGTGAGAAACATAATGTTGTATTTGTTGTACAGAAATTTGTAGTTGCAGGGCCTTCTGTTCTTGCGCTAAAGCTAAGAAGTAAAACCCAAAACGCTCGAATGCCAGAAAATATATGGAGTGTGCGCGAAGTAAAGTCGTGATTGCACTTTTGTATTTAATTTAATGATCTCTTTTGCAACGCTTTTACATGGTTTTTTCTCTTAGCATGGGGTATTCGTATTTATTTTTATTAATTTTATTTTTTAATTGCCGTTAAATTTAAATTTGCCATGAAATTTTGTTAAAAAAGTCAAAGTTCAATATTATTCAAATTAAAAATTGTTAGGAAATTTTGTTAAAAAGTTAAAGTTCATATTGTTGTTGGGAAATTTAAACATGGAAGTTTATTTGACGGGGTTTTGGTTCATTTAAAGACATTTTAAATTGTGGAAAATTTGAAAAAATGAATGGAAAAGGTAGAACTTTGACTAGTTAAAAAAACCATCTTCCTCTAAAATGGAGCAATTTGAGTGCTCCTTGTACAACATTGTTTTTTCATGTCACAAGTAACTCTTATATCTTTGCATGGCTCTCTATCAATGTTTTCGGGTGGTTTTGTGGTCTTGGGATGTTGTGGGTTCAATCTATTTCATGTGTCACTTGCTACTTCAACATGTGGGTCGTGGTCAATTAGGTATCTTGGTTTCACTCAACTCTTATATGGGAAATATTTGTTAGCAATTTATGACAAATTAGGAAGACCAAACCAAAGCAATTGTGGAGATTGAATCTCCTTCAAAGAACATACACACATATATATCTTTGTGCTGAAAAAAATGAGGTGCAACCTAAAATCCGATGTAATTGAAATGTGTAACATAACATAATGTAAATAAATTAAAATAAATCATATATATATATATATATATATAGTGTGTGGGGGGGGAGGAGAAATGAGGCGCAATGTAAATGTAAATGAAATGTGTAACTTAATCATAATGTAATAAATTAAAACATATCAACATAAATCCATATTAACCTATATTTTTTAAACATCTAAATGTTTGTTATTTGATTTAATTTTGATTTCTCTTAGTGCTTAAAACATCTAGGTTAAAATGGATCTATGCTCATTGTATTCAATCACAAATAAATAATAATTGTGACATACAAAAGGTTGCCATACAGAAAAGTTTTGCCAATTCTAGTTTTTGGGTGCAAATTTTCGCAATGATATGATAGCACCTTGCCTCATTTTATTATATGGATCCATCTTAATCCCTCAAATCTATTGAGCACCAAGAGGTTCGCATATTAATTACTTTTTATTTTTCATCTTGATTTATAAGCATTACACACTTGCCACACCTCACACATATTCGGTTGTAGAATGCTTCAATGTTGTTGTTGTCAATTACTATCTCACTACAATAACATGTCCATGTGTCGATGTTGTAAGCTATCTTGTAATGGCATTTCCTTGTGTAAATGTTGTAAACTATCTTACATTGGGGGATGCTCACAAGGGTGAATAAGTGACTGGATTGAAATTAGTGAAATGAATCACATAGCGCCAATCATCAATTATAAGACTTGAACCTTGTAATCAGGGCTTCTCAAGAAGGTCACCCACCCCAAAACTCTTTTGGCTCAAGAGCGCTTAGTCATAGAGGTTTTTTTCCCCATAGTCAAACCCACTTAGCTTGCTACCACATTTGCAAAACCTTAGCAAGTATCGTACCTTATGAACTATTCATTTAAAGATCCCTTCTCTTTATTTAAGTATGTGGGGGTCTTTCATGGTTGCACATAGTTGCATATCCATGTGTCCCTTATTGCAAACTATCGTACTAGGGTTGCATATCCATGTGTCCCTTATTGCAAACTATTGTATTAGGGTTGCATATCCATGTGTGTGTTGATGTTGCAAATTATCTTACTACAGTGGCATATCACTTTCGCGGGATTATCGCAAACTATCTTACCATAATAGCATATCCCTTTGTTGGCATTTTTGCAAACTATCTCGCTACGATGGCATGTCCCTGTGTTGGCACTGCACACTGTCTTACTACAATTTCATATCCATCCATTGGGATTGCAACCTATCTTATTGTGATGGCATATCCCTATGTTGTGACTTCTATTCATATTAATGTTCTCCTCTACAACTCTTGTATTGCAAATTATCTTATTATAGTGGCATATACCTAATTGGAATTTCATTCCACATCAATACAATATACACCCTTCTATTGCGTCTTCCCAAACTAGTTGAATCACTTAACTATATTCTTACAATAGCATATCCCTATGTTGGGACTTTGTTCCACATTAATATCCCATTTTCAAGATCATGTTGCAAACTATCTTATTATAGTGGCATGCCCCTATATTGAGATTGTGTTCCACATTAATACTTCCTTTTATAATGTTCATGTTGCAAACTATCTTACTACAACGACATATCCATTGGGATTGTGTTCCACATTAATACTCTATCGATTTGATGTTGTAGACTATCCTACTATAATGGCATATCCATATGTTGGGACTACATTCTACATTGATACTCTCGTTTACAACTAGCAAACCATTTCACTATGATGGCATATTCTCGTGTTGGGATGTGTTCTGTATTAATAATCCCTTCTATAGCGTTAATTTTGCAAATTATCTTGCTACAATGGCACAAGTTTTGAAATTGTATGTTTAATTTGAACATCTTTTTACAAGTGGTTTTGGAGAAGAAATCGTCATTGTTGATGTGCAAAAATTGCCCAACCTATAGATTTTATAGGTCGAGTAACAAGTTACATGTCATTCTCCCCTCATAGGTGTGTCACATTTCATCATTCCCTTATAAGCATCAACCTATGGTATGTACAACCCTATAATATGGGGTTGTCGCATGTTGCCTAAATTACTATCCATGTTATTTCTTGGCAATTTATATATAAATATATTATACTAATTTATATGGATGTACATTGAAAGGAAATATTTGGTCGTCGTGAATTTTGTATCTGAAAAGTAAAAATGAGCATCAAATTTGAACACCGAGTGGCATATCCCTATGTTCAGAGTCTATTACACATTAATACTCCTTTCTTTCTTTTTTTTCCAAGAAAAAAGTGTAATGTATTTTATTTATGAGGTAGAAATGAATACTATACATTCATTAAACATACTTTGAACATGTAATATTTAAGATTATCCACAAAATCCTAATCCCTTGAATTATAATCCCTTCAATTATAATTGTATATGCATATAATATAAAATCATATCCTTGACATTCAAAATGGCATAATAACTAGATATCATTATAATAACAATGTTGAAATTTGCATAGTTCACCACAACCATGACCCAAAAAACGAGAGAGAAAACATATGCAACGACAAGTTATACAAAAGGAAGGGATTTTAAGGAGTAGTACTACTAACTACCTCCTTAAATTCGTGCAAATAAATGATATTAATGTTGGTTTCAATCCCTTCTTTGGATAGCTTATCCACTTCTCGATTCATATCTCTATAAACATGCTTGAAGGATATATATGCTAACCTGGTATTTAGCTCTATATCATGATAAAAAAATTGTTATTGAGCCCTAAGAAATGAAGTTGAACTTCTCCACTCATCTAATCCACCACTAACTTGGAATCTCCGAACACCTGAAGTTGATTAAACCCCTTTTCTATGTCAACTCTTAAAAGTGTTGCCACAATTGACATTTCTACCTATGATATTAACGTTGGTTTCAATCCCTTCTTTGTATAGCTTATCCACTTCTCGATTCATATCTCTATAAACATGCTTGAAGGATATATATGCTAATCTGGTATTTAGCTCTATATCATGATAAGAAATTGTTATTGAGCCCTAAGAAATGAAATTGAACTTCTCCACTCATCTAATCCACCACTAACTTGGAATCTTCGAACACCTGAAGTTGATTAAACCCCTTTTCTATGTCAACTCTTAAAAGTGTTACCACAATTGACATTTCTACCTAGTTGTTTGGTCCCTCTCTAAGCCCCAAAGAGAACGAATCTTCGATACTCCTTTCTACAATTTGAATGTTATAAATTATCTTAGTATAATTATATATCCTTATATTGAGATTGTGTTCCACGACAATACTTTAACAATTCCTCATGAGATTAATTTAACCATTTAATAAATTAAATTCAAGATCAATTACATTAATATTTTTCATTTCACATCGATTTAACCATTTATGTTAGTTAGAGCTTGGGTAGTTAAGAGGAGGAATGTTATCCTCCCACCCAAGATTTACCTTACCATTCTTAAAATGAAAAGAAGTGCCTAAAAATTTTCTCCAAAATATACTATAAAAAAAAATGCAATTTAACTGATTTAATATGAATTTAATTACTTAATAATAATTTATTGTTGGTATTATTAATGGAAATCACATGCAACTTAATGATTTGATCAAGGATATTGAGAACTTGATCTTCGTTAGTTAGTGTTTTTTTGGGCTCCAAAACAATTTGTTAGCTCAAAGTGCATCTTGTTCAACCATCTACGTAGTCCCATCTTTGCAATTTGATTTTTTTTTAAATTTCTCATATTTATCTAAAAGAATATTAATTTTCTATACATTATTAATTTTTAATTAAATATGTAAAATTGTTAATTAAATATTTAAAATAATTAATTAAAAAGTTAAAAAAAAATTGTCTTACCATGATATCATGTTTTTTTTGTTTTTTTAAGGGAAGGAAGGTCGAGGCATCTGTCTTCTTTTTCAAGCCAGTGATGAATCAGGTGACTACCTTTTCCTCAAATGTGCTTACTCAAAGAAGGTTTGAACTAACCTAGAAAAACACATGGGTCTACTATCTTTATGGCAAGGACCCTCAATAGAGTTGAGTTTACGAAAGTGTTATACAAAAAAAGGTCTAAAAAAGTGGAGGTCTCTTCCTTTTCTTACAACTTCATCCATCTAGATCGTAAGGAATTCTATCACTTTTGAGGATAAGTTTTGTCCACCCTTCCAGACTTCGACTCAGATTGGGTCTATCTTGCGCTTCTTCACCTTTGAACCTCCACTGAAAGTCCTAAGGTTCCAAAAGAAGTTATGATTGATCGGTCAAAATCCAGGCCTTTTTTCGATGGAGCTTGCAACATAGTGCCCTCGAAGGTGGGTTTGGGGTTCTCTCGACACCTCACAGATAGCCACCAATTTCAATTCAAAGCCAATTATGGAAAAGGTACGAATAACCTAGGTGAGCTAAATGCTCTTTTCTTTCTCTTGACTTTTGTTTTGAAGATGCATCTTTCCTCCTTACAAGCCGTGGGAGACTCTTTGCTAATGATTAACTGGATGAAAGGCCTTTCCTAGGTGGTTAATATTTCACTTCAAACATTGGCTCATTCTGTGAAAAGATTGACCTCATTATTCCCTCAGGTAGATTTTGAGCATCTTTATAGAGAACGTAATGTTTCGGCCGATGGTCTCTCCAAAGCCAGCTAGAGTCTAGAAGACTTTACCTTTGTGCTGGAAGAATATAATAATGACGTATTCCTTAATAGAAGACAAGCTAGCTTAGTTGGTCTTTAAATTTTAAGTTGGAAGACTATAATGAACTTTTTTTCTAATTTGTTAAGTCCAAAACTTTACTGAAGCTTCACTTTAGCTGCTTTTTACCCATATGACCAGGGTTTATGTTTGTGAGCATTTATAAAAGAGATGTTCTTTGTATTTTTTCAGTTGTAGGCAAAATTGTTGGTATTAATGGAGGTTCTTATAAAAAACATGGTTCTGATCAGTGCATCTAGGATTTGAGGATTGTATTGTTCTTTCATCTCGAATAAAAAACTTGTTTTTTCCTTGGAAAAAAATATCATGATTTTTTAAAAATTCCTTTTGAGTGATTTAGTTAAATAAAAGCATAGATATGTCAATGGCCGCCCAACCATTTTTTTCCAAGCCCGGAGAGGAATCAGGCAGGGATGCCCTCTCTCCCCTTTCCTGTACATCTTAATGGCCAATTCCCTCAGCCGAAAACTCACCGCTGAAAGATTAGTTGGTAACATTCCGGGTCTCAAGCCCTCCGCTGGAGCAGAACCTCTGAATCATGCGCTCTTCGCCGACGATTCCCTCCTCCTTGGGGGAGCCTCCATCAGAATTGCTAAAGCATTTGACACAATCCTCAGAAATTATTGCAGAGTATCGGGAGCCTTAGTGAACGAAAGCAAAAGCGAAATCTTCAGCTGGAATATAAGTCAACAAGAACTCACTGGCATCACCACTCTCCTGGGGTTCAAAGGCCATACAAAATGGGACAGGTTTAAGTATCTTGGCCTTCCCATAATCTCTGGCGTTAACAAAAGATCGCTTTGGAACGATGTCATCTCCAAAATCAAATCAAAAATCTCAGCGTGGGGAGGCTACTGGTTGACTAAGGGAGGCAAAGTAATCTTAATTAAATCCCTGTTGTCCGCGCTTCCAATCTTCCAGGCGGCATTTCTCCTAGCTCCAAGAAACGTGATGGAGCAAATCTCCAAACTCCTTAGAGATTTCCTGTGGCAGGGCGGGAAGGGAAACGAAAAGAAAATGCATTTGGTGAGCTGGGAAGTAGTTAAACAATCCATGGCAGAGGGCGGGTTGCAAATTAGAGACCCGGCATTAGTAAACTTAGCGCTGGGAGGGAAGATTTTGTGGAAACTGATCCATGAGCCCACGCACCCGGTCAACGACACCCTGCATGCAAAATACAGGTCCAACAAAACTCTCAGCAATCTCCAAATCGAGAACACAGGCAGTTGTACGCAGGTGTGGAAACTGTGTTGTAAAAGCAGCAAATTCTTTAAAAATTCGCTCTACAGATTGCCTGGCAATGGAAAACGTACACATCTGTGGCTTGATCGAATTATGGGAAGGGAACCATTGGCTGAAAACGTGGATATATCAGATCTCAGAGACTGGTTGCAGAGAGCAGGAGTCAA
>ML777987.1:734456-753586 GCA_009831015.1 Picea engelmannii | reverse complement strand
CATCAAGAGTCCAAGTAGGATTTTCTGGAGGCTTATTTGGTGTAGAAGTTCCCTTTTTGGGTGGCATGTTGGCCAAGTATCACTTTTGAACCTTGATTTTGAGGTGGTTCTGGTAGACAATATTTCTTCTGTTGTATCTCCCATGTTTCGGCCCTTCTGGGTATGAAACTTTCTTTTATGTATTTCTCTGATATTTCTTCTCTGCAATGCCACAGGTTTGATCAAAATTTGATGTGCCAAGTGGAATCTATGGTAACTTCCCCACAACTTGCTGATTTTTGGCCTTTCCAGGAGATCTCACTTGTATAGTGTGCCCCGCACAAAATAATTGATATAAAATTCTGAAATTCACACCAGAAATACTAAAGACTGTCCACGATCCAATGAAACAAGTCCCATGCAATTTGGATACTCTAGGAAGAAGTTATTATTGTTTTACCTGGAACACCTTCTTGAGACTAGTCAATAGGACTAGTCAGATACCCTATCTGACACAGGGTGTATCTACAAATTTAAGATGACCCAGAAGCTGAACTTTTTACCACAGATACCTTACTAATTTCTTTAAATAGCCTCCGGAGTTCAGGGTTTGAAACGTTACATAAAAGTTTTTATAGGGAAAATTCCGCAATGAATCAGTTCAGGATGATTCCAGAACCCTATCTTGTACAAGTTGTATCTCCGAAAGTATAAGGCCTCAGGAGATGAATTTTGAATGCAACATACCTTGATCCGTCTACTAAATATCCTCCAAGCCGTTCCTTCTGAAACATTGTAGAAAAAAAGTTATAGCGAAAAGGCCAAGGTGTCTCAGATGTAGCAGCGAAACCCCAAGACCTTGAGCTCTGATACCATATGTTAAGAACCAAATATCAATATAGCATAGAAAATCCTTAGAAAAAGTACTCAACGCCTTGAAAAAGAGATAATTTCAGATAATGAGTGTCTTCGAGGGGGCAACCTCCTTTTACCCCACTTAAAATGTTCAAGTACAAGATGATTCAAAATAAAAATGTCCCCTTGGTATATATAGGAGACTAGGAGGTATAATTACAACTAATGGCCTAAAGCCGACATAAATAAAATAACATTACTAATATAATATGCCCCAATTAAGGGGTAATGAGCCAATATTAGGGCTTAACATGTTAGTAGAATACCGTTCTTGTTAAGGGGAAGTGTTGAAATATTGTAACTCTGAAGAATATTCTAATTATAATTGAGTTATTATTTTATAGATCAAATCCCCTTTTGTGGATTGATCATATCAGGACTTATGTGTGACCAAATCCCCTATTGTGGATTGGTCAAACCATGTTTATATGGTGCTAATTGAGAAGTCGACTCATAAGGACAATTAAAGTGGTTTTTACCACTAGTTGAAGAAGTCGGCCCTGTTTGGTGAAAAGACATAACCCTAGCGCCTATCAACTAGTATAAATAAGAGAGGATGATGCCTCATTCTCACACTCACTGAAGCCACTCATCTAATGCGCAAGTTTTGAAGGAAGTTGCAATTAAAAGAAGGAAGAGAGAGAGGCGCATGCTTTGTCTTGGATGGTCTTGGTGGTTTGATATTTTATCTTGGCATTGTATTGACAATCTATATTAATGAAGTTTTTGCTGGGAGAAAGGGTTTTCTCCCCCATGAGGGTTTTCCAGGATAAAATGTTGTGTACCTTGTGATTGTGTTTCTTTTAGTGATCCTGCTTATGCTATTATTGTCTAGTAGATTGAAAAGAACTTAATAACATCTCAAAATTTAACATGAAATACATATTTGTAAAGTTTCGATAGCTCACTAACTAAATCACTAAAATGTCTACTTTTTGTCCAACTTGATTCTCCTATACAAAAAATACAATTTTGCTCTTAGAAAGGCAATGTTGCTTTTATACACGTAGTACTTGTGGTATGTACCACAAGGCAACATGGAGAGGAACGTAAACCAATGTAAACCTACATTTTGTTCTTGAATCAATAAAAAAAAATATTTTGCAAGTAATTATTTTGTTTTCTTGAGTGATTATTTTGCCTAGTCAAGTAAGTATTTTTAAGCAAGTTTTTTTTTTAACAAAAATGGTTGGGATTTTATATTTTAAAAAAAAGAGTAAAAGTTTCCCCAAGATACATATGGCAGAGTAGTGGAATCTTTGCTCTTCTCATGTAAATTTGACTATCTGTTGAATACTAAGGATACTAGTAAAACCAGTCCAAAAATAACTCTTTTTTTGCCATGTGAAAATGGCTACAAAAATGTGCAAAATTAACAAAAAATTGCAATTCATGGAAAAAACCTGACTAATGATTTTGGAAAAATGTTGGATCCTCTTGAGGATCTGTTGGATATGTCGTTGGATTCGCCTATGGATGATGAATTCCTTTGGCTGGGTTCAACCATACTGGAGCTAACGTTGGCGCAAGAGGAGCCAGGGGGTGTTCATTGCTTGTTGTCGAATGGAAGGTTGAAGGAAGCCTTGACCCAACCGAGTCATTAGAGTTCACTAGTTGTTGAGGATGATTTAAAGGATTTGCCAATTGCAGTGCAACTGCTCCAATTTGCCTTGTATTTCTGTTGATTCCTCGAAGTGTTATTGCAAGTTCTTGACTGTGCCGAAGTTCTTGTTGGTGCAGTTGGGCCTGCAAATTGTCCAATTCATCCTGAAACCCCTGGTTTTCCCGTTGAAATTCTCTGAGCCAAGAGTCTGTTTGCTCTTCCGCGCGTCTGACATCCACACACAGTGAGCGGAATTGCTCCCTCAGTTCCCCCGAGACGGATGTTGGGCAAGAGTAAGTAGCTCTGGATCTTCGCCACATGTTGGCGGGATGGCACAGAACCAGGTTGCTCTAAAAATCGTTGTTGAAGTGAAGAATACAGATGGGATAAGAAGAACAAGAAAGAAAACCATAATGCAAGCGAAACGCCCTATGTTTCATTGTAGTGGCACTGAAAGCAAGCAGGATAAGCCATAATTGCGAGGGAGGAAGTATCTGCGTACATTTGATGGAACAAGGAACCATAACTACCAATGAGCCGACTGGAGTTCGCACAAGGAAGAGCGAGGGAGGTGACGCCATGGGAGAAAGGAAAGGCGTCATAGAGTACGAGTGAAGCGTCGTGAGTTTAATATGGAGAACAAGAAGCTGAGGGGTGGTACGGGGAGGAGGACGGGGAACACGTGGTCAAGAGGAAGGAGTCGTGTGCCAAGAGGGGGGGGAAGGAGGGGTCTCGCGAGGGGGAGGGGTTGCGAGGGGCGGGGAGAGAAGTGGGGGAGGAGGAGGAGGGGGTGTGGTGGGGGAGGATATGTCTAAGTTAGAATTCAAAAGTTCTAGGACCGAGATTGTGAAGGGGAGCCGACAAAACTGGTGGATGTTAAGGGAGCTAGGCATGCAAGGAAATATGATTGATAAAGAGTTGGCCCTGTGCTAAGGATTTTCCTGATTTGGCTAAGCGATCAGCTTCTGTATTATGAGAACGAAGGATGTGAAAGTAATGGATTTTGGGAAAAAGATGTTTCAAAGAATTAATTCGTGTGTGAAGACCACTGGAGGTTTGAGTGGTAGAGGTTGAAAGTCCAAGGAGTTCCCTTATAACAATTTCAAAGTCTTCAATCACCGTGAGGGTTTGTATGCTTCTTGAGTGTGCACTTTGGAGACCCATGTAAGCTGCTAGAGTTTCTACTTTATTATTAGTGTTCTTCCCCAAACCCCAGGAAAAATCTGCAATCTTTAATCCATCGAAGTCAAAGATGACTCCCTCCGCACCTGTTGCCCTTGAAGTATTTTTACGCATGTTAGGCATAGGGCTAATTGAAATTTTCGAGTATGTGTTTTGCATACATCAAACAATGTAATTTATTATGTGCATTGGACATAGCTTGGATGTTGCATTGAATTAATGCATTGGGCTGAATAAAAGTTTAAGAGTACAAAAAACAATCTAATTTACTTAATATGACAAAAACTAGAATCAAATGAGAATGATTGATCTCAAAGGGAAAAGAGAATGGAATTAGCGCAATAAAAGTGTAACAATTATCAAGTAATGACATAAATATTTTCACAACCAATAAGTATTTAAGTGTTCAAAACAAACTTTTGATATAGAATTGTTTTTCCAAAATAAGACTATGGAGGACCATATATGATTTCTCGAATTTATCAAAAGGTCAGAAGTCACTGTTACATATTTTAAGTCTATATATGTTAGTCTAAGGAAACGTTTTTCCTAGTTGACATATAAGTTTAAAAAACAATTGTTGTAAAAGTTTGAAATTATTGTTAAGTGGTAAATTTTCAAAAGTTTACAGAATGTGTAAAGTATAATTTTTTTCAATCTTTTTAAACAAGTAGGCATAGTAAATAGATTTTTCTATTTTTTCACGGTGTCTGCAAGAGTCAAGTGGGATGAAGACTGGATGGATAGTCTTTCTATGTTTGTTGGATAGATATTTTTAGCATTGCTTAATAAAAAACAGAAAGATATTGGTTTTTAGTAGTCTATTTAAAGAACATTGTAACAAAGATAACAATGAAGTCAAATGTAAAAACAAAGAGAGCAGAAAATGTGTTTGAGTAATGTTGCGACAATGTAAATGAAAATGAGTCTTTTAGAGAGCAAGTGTAGAATTGAAGGAAAAGTTTGTTTGCATAAAACTAATAGAAAGACATGTAAAAAGTAATTGCATTTTTTGAAAAAGTGCATAAAAGTAGGTGATGCGAATAAGCATATTTGTCATTTATTAAATTTTTGCAAGAATGTAGAAGGTATCTATTAAGGTCGATATCAGTCACTTAGAGAACAACAACAATGAAGGACAGTTATTTATCATTTGATTTAAATGCAAATATTAATGGGATTCAATTTTCCATAAGAGTGTTTTAGACTCGATACGAGTCCTTGTTGTGGGATCTCAAGTACATGATGACATGTATTCAAGTGTGGGAGACTTAATTTGCTAAAGTCAACAAATTGGCATGACACTTTAGATACTGTAGTTTCAAATAGAATCTGATAGACATTGGGCCCCTAATTTAAAAGTCTATGTAGTCAACTATGTGAAAGAGTGGAAAGTACAAGTGAACATTTGGATATACTACTCATGAAAGATCTTGATTTTCTATTAGAAATTGAGAATCCTATTAAAAAAATGTTGAAATGTTGATCACATGATAATATTATTAGAAATTGAGAATGAAGGACAAAATCACGTGTGATCTTCAAGCACAATGCTCATTAGTCTGATTATGAATATTTCTAAGCTTTGGTTGGAGATATCTTTTTAACTAAACATCTTTTGCATTTTAAACAAAAGATGTAGATTTCCTAAGCAAAAAAGGAAAAATCAAAATGCTAATGTAGATATGAAGCTGAAGGAGATAAGGTTGGACACATTTTTTTTAGTGAATTGAGTTATTTTGAAGTAACAGTATAAGTTAATTTGACAAGCATTGAAAAACACAATTGATAATTATTTGTTTTTTATTTATTCATAAATAGTAAAATGCAAAGAGCCTAGCCGACTAAATGTCAAATTCTTTCTATATAAACATTAATATAATGCATTTGTTTTTTGCATTATGGTACAAAAGTGCAATTTTGAGGTGGTTCTGCTAGACAATATTTCTTCTGTTGTATCTCCCAAGTTTCGGCCCTTCTGGGTATGAAACTTTCTTTTATGTATTTCTCTGATATTTCTTCTCTACAATGCCATAAGTTTGATCAAAATTGGATGTGCCAAGTGGAATTTATGGTAACTTCCCCACAACTTGCTGATTTTTGGCCTTTCCAGGAGATCTCACTTGTATAGTGTGCCCCGCACAAAATAATTGATATAAAATTATGAAACTCACTCCAGAAATACTAAAGATTGTCCACAATCCAATGAAACTAGTCCCACGCAATTTGGATACTCTGGGAAGAAGTTATGATTGTTTTACCTGGAACACCTTCTTGAGACCTGTCAATAGGACTAGTCAGATACCTTATCTTACACAGGGTGTATCTACAAATTTAAGATGACCCAGAAACTGAAATTTTTACCAGAGATACCTTATTAATTTCTATAAATAGCCTCCAGAGTTCAAGGTTTGAAACGTTACATAAAAAAATTTATAGCGAAAATTCCGCAATGAATCAGTTCAGGATGATTCCAGAACCCTATCTTGTACAAGTTGTATCTCTGAAAGTATAAGGCCTTAGGAGATGAATTTTGAACGCAATATACTTTGATCCGTCTACTAAATATCTTCCAAGCTGTTCCTTCTGAAACGTTGTAGAAAAAAAGTTATAGCGAAAATGCCAAGGTGTCTCAGATGTAGCAGCGAAACCCCAAGACCTTGAGCTCTGATACCATATGTTAAGAACCAAATATCAATATAGCATAGAAAATCCTTAGAAAAAGTACTCAATGCCTTGAAAAAGAGATAATTTCAGATAATGAGCGTCTTCGAGGGGGCAACCTCCTTTTACCCCACGTAAAATGTTCAAGTACAAGATGATTCAAAATGAAAATGTCTCCTTGGTATATATAGGAGACTAGGAGGTATAATTACAACTAATGGCCTAAAGCCGACATAAATAAAATAACATTACTAATATAATATGCCCCAATTAAGGGGTAGTGAGCCAATATTAGGGCTTAACATGTTAGTAGAATACCCTTCTTGTTAAGGGGGAGTGTTGAAATATTGTAACTCCGAAGAATATTCTAATTATAATTGAGTTATTATTTTATAGATCAAATCCCATTTTGTGGATTGATCATATCAGGACTTATGTATGACCAAATCCCCTATTGTGGATTGGTCAAACCATGTTTATATGGTGCTAATTGAGAAGTCGACTCATAAGAACAATTAAAGTGGTTTTTACCACTAGTTGAAGAAGTCAGCCCTGTTTGGTGAAAAGACATAACCCTAGCGCCTATCAACTAGTATAAATAAGAGAGGATGATGCCTCATTCTCACACTCATTGAAGCCACTCATCTAGTGCACAAGTTTTGAAGGAAGCTGCAATTAGAAGAAGGAAGAGAGAGAGGCGCTTGCTTGGTCTTGGATATTCTTGGTGGTTTTGTATTTTATCTTGGCATTGTATTGACAATCTATATTAAGCAAGTTTTTGCTGGGAGAAAGGGTTTTCTCCCCCATGAGGGTTTTCCAGGATAAAATGTTGTGTACCTTGTGATTGTGTTTCTTTTAGTGATCCTGCTTATGCTATTATTGTCTAGTAAATTGAAAAGAACTTAATAACATCTCAAAATTTAACATGAAATACATATTTGTAAAATTTCGATAGCTCACTAACTAAATCACTAAAATGTTTACTTTTTGTCCAACTTGATTCTCCTATACAAAAAATACAATTTTCCTCTTAGAAAGGCAATGTTGCTTTTATACAAGTAGTACTTGTGGTATGTACCACAAGGCAACATGGAGAGGAACGTAAAACAATGTAAGCCTAGATTTTGTTCTTGAATCAATAAAAAAATTATTTTGCAAGTAATTATTTTGTTTTCTTGAGTGATTATTTTGCCTAGTCAAGTAAGTATTTTTAAGCATGTTTTTTTTTAACAAAAATGGTTGGGATTTTATATTTAAAAAAGAGAGTAAAAGTTTCCCCAAAATACATATGGCAGAGTAGTGGAATCTTTGCTCTTCTCCTGTAAATCTGACTATCTGTTGAATACTAAGGATACTAGTAAAACCAGTCCAAAAAGAACTCTTTTTTTGCCATGTGAAAATGACTACAAAAATGTGCAAAATTAACAAAAAATTGCAATTCATGGAAAAAACCTGACTAATGATTTTGGAAAAATGTTGGATCCTCTTGAGGATCTGTTGGATATGCCGCTGGATTCGCCTTTGGATGATGAATTCCTTCTGCTGGGTTCAACCAGATTGGAGCTAACGTTGGCGCAGGAGGAGCCAAGGGGTGTTCATTGCTTGCTGTCGAATGGAAGGTTGAAGGAAGCCTTGACCCAACTGAGTCATTAGAGTTCACTAGTTGTTGAGGATGATTTAAAGGATTTGGCAATTGCAGTGCAACTACTCCAATTTGCCTTGTATTTCTGTTGATTCCTCGAAGTGTTATTGCAAGTTCTTGACTGTGCCGAAGTTCTTGTTGGTGCAGTTGGGCCTGCAAATTGTCCAATTCGTCCTGCAACCCTTGGTTTTCCCGTTGAAATTCTCTGAGCCAAGAGTCTGTTCACTCTTCCACGTGTCTGACATCCACACACAGTGCGCAGAATTGCTCCCTCAGTTCCTCCGAGACGGATGTCAGGCAAGAGTAAGGAGCTCTGGATCTTCGCCACATGTTGGCGGGATGGCACAGAACCAGGCTGCTCTAAAAATCATTGTTGAAGTGAAGAATACAGATGGGATAAGAAGAACAAGAAAGCAAACCGTAATGCAAGTGAAATGCCCTATGTTTCATTGTAGTGGCGCTGAAAGCAAGCAGGATAAGCCATAATTGCGAGGGAGGAAGTATCTGCGTACATTTGATGGAACAAGGAACCAAAACTACCAATGAGCCGACTGGAGTTCGCACAAGGAAGAGTGAGGGAGGTGACCCCATGGGAGAAAGGAAAGGCATCATAGAGTACGAGTGAAGCGTTGTGAGTTTCATATGGAGAACAAGAAGTTGAGGGGTGGTACGGGGAGGAGGAGGGGGAACACGTGGTCAAGAGGAAGGAGTCGCATGCCAAGNGCAGGGGGGGAGTGGAACGAGTGTGGGGGGAAGGAGGGGTCTCGCGAGGCGGGGGGTTGCGAGGGCAGGGGGAGAGAAGTGGGGGAGGAGGAGGAGGGGGTTTGAGGGGGGAGGATATGTCTAAGTTAGAATTCAAAAGTGCTAGGACCAAGATTGTGAAGGGGAGTCGATGAAACTGGTGGATGTTAAGGGAGCTAGGCATGCAAGGAAATTTGATTGATAAAGAGTTGGCCCTGTGCTAAGGATTTTCCTGATTTGGCTAAGCGATCAGCTTCTTTATTATGAGACCGAAGGATGTGAAAATAATGGATTTTGGGAAAAAGATGTTTCAAAGAATTAATTCGTGTGTGAAGACCACTGGAGGGTTGAGTGGTAGAGCTTGAAAGTCCAAGGAGTTCCCTTATAACAATTTCAAAGTCTTCAATCACCGTGAGGGTTTGTATGCTTCTTGAGTGTGCACTTTGGAGACCCATGTAAGCTGCTAGTGTTTCTACTTTATTATTAGTGTTCTTCCCCAAACCCTAGGAAAAATCCGCAATCTTTTGTCCATCGGAGTCAAAGATGACTCCCCCCACACCTGTTGCCCTTGAAGTATTTTTACGCATGTTAGGCATAGAGCTAATTGAAATTTTTGAGTATGTGTTTTGCATACATCAAACAATGTAATTTATTATGTGCATTGGAAATAGCTTGGATGTTGCATTGAATTAATGCATTGGGCTGAATAAAAGTTTAAGAGTACAAAAAACAATCTAATTTACTTAATATGACAAAAACTAGAATCAAATGAGAATGATTGATCTCAAAGGGAAAAGAGAATGGAATTACCGCAATAAAAAGTGTAACAATTATCAAATAATGACATAAATATTTTCACAACCAATAAGTATTTAAGTGTTCAAAACAAACTTTTGATATAGAATTGTTTTTCCAAAATAAGACTATGGATGACCATATATGATTTCTCGAATTTATCAAAAGGTCAAAAGTCACTGTTACATATTTTAAGTCTATATATGTTAGTCTAAGGAAACGTTTTTCCTAGTTGACATATAAGTTTAAAAAACAATTGTTGTAAAAGTTTGAAATTATTGTTAAGTGGTAAATTTTCAAAAGTTTACAGAATGTGTAAAGTATAAATTTTTTCAATCTTTTTAAACAAGTAGGCATAGTAAATAGAATTTTCTATTTTTTCACGGTGTCTGCAAGAGTCAAGTGGGATGAAGACTGGATGGACAGTCTTTCTATGTTTGTTGGATAGATATTTTTAGCATTGCTTAATAAAAAACAAAAAGATATTGGTTTTTAGTAGTCTATTTAAAGAACATTGTAACAAAGATAACAATGAAGTCAAATGTAAAAAAAAAGAGAGCAGAAAATGTGTTTGAGTAATGTTGCAACAATGTAAATGAAAATGAGTCTTTTAGAGAGCAAGTGTGGAATTGAAGGAAAAGTTTGTTTGCATAAAACTGATAAAAAGACATGTAAAAAGTAATTGCATTTTTTGAAAAAGTGCATAAAAGTAGGTGATGCGAATAAGCATATTTGTCATTTATTAAATTTTTCCAAGAATGTAGAAGGTATCTATTAAGGTCGATATCAGTCACTTAGAGAATAGCAACAATGAAGCATAGTTATTTATCATTTGATTTAAATGCAAATATTAATGGGATTCAATTTTCCATAAGAGTGTTTTAGACTCGATACGAGTCCTTGCTGTGGGATCTCAAGTACATGATGACATGTATTCAAGTATGGGAGACTTAATTTGCTAAAGTCAACAAATTGGCATGACACTTTAGATACTGTAGTTTCAAATAGAATCTGATAGACATTGGGCCCCTAATTTAAAAGTCTATGTAGCCAACTATGTGAAAGAGAGGAAAGTACAAGTGAACATTTGGATATACTACTCATGAAAGATCTTGATTTTCTATTAGAAATTGAGAATCCTATTAAAAAAATGTTGAAATGTTGATCACATGCTAATCTTATTAGAAATTGAGAATGAAGGACAAAATCATGTGTGATCTTCAAGCACAATGCTCATTACTCTGATTATGAATATTTCTAAGCTTTGGTTGGAGATCTCTTTTTAACTAAACATCTTTTGCATTTTAAACAGAAGATGTAGATTTCCTAAGCAAAAAAGGAAAAATCAGAATGCTAATGTAGATATGAAGCTGAAGGAGATAAGGTTGGACACATTTTTCTAGTGAATTGAACTATTTAGAAGTAACAATATAAGTTAATTTGACAAGCATTGAAAAACACAATTGATAATTTTTTGTTTTTTATTTATTCATAAATACTAAATGCAAAGAGCCTAGCCGGCTAAATGTCAAATTCTTTCTATATAAACATTAATATAATGCATTTGTTTTTTGCATTATGGTACAAAGGTGCAATAGGGATAGGATCTTACTTATTTGTGTACGCAACAATAACATTGTCGACTAAAAGTGTAAAATATCCTTGTAGGCAAAATTGTTAGAGTTTGGCCAATGTTTAACTAATATCATTTTGATATTGTTGGAAAGACGTTTTTGTTAATTTTGGGAAGACTTTTCATAGCCATGAATTGTCTAGAAAGCAAGTGATATTTGTGTTTGTGTTTTCTAGTGTGCATTCCACACTATGGTCATAGAAGTATGCCTTGTTTGCTTGCCAGTGAGCACATCTAACTAATAGATCTAACATAAGGAAAGATGTTGGTAGCAATTGTTTGAAATCAATGCAAAAACATTCAAAAGGTGGCAGGAAAAGTCTTTTTCACTTAGGACACCTTTGACTTGCATGTAGATTGAACATTTTTTAACAAAATATAGGTTGAAATATGTAAGGAAAAGTCATAATTGTCTAAAATAGACTAAATGGAAGAGAAAATTATTCACTAAAATAGTGTGACCTAAAATTGAGTTATCAACAAGAGTCTATAGTTTCTGTTTGTTGACATCATCATTTAACATATGGATAAAAGTTGAGTGTCGAATATGCAGGGTACAAGTTCCTTTTGGACCATTGCAAACTATATTCATGAATAAAAACATTGGGGCAATTTGGCAAGCTAACTGATCTTACACTTCAGAGCAAAATTCCTTGTAAGAATGAGTTAGTTGTAGCTGAAAAAGAAAAAATGGCAATTTTTTTGTTATTCCTAGGAAAGACTATTGAACATATAGTCGAATTTAGGAAAATATAATATAGTGTGCAATGCAATGTATGTGTAATTTGATTGAGAAGACACAATACTTACTATTGCTTTGCTCTGTTCTGGTTGACCATCTTTGATGAACAATTCATATTGATTGCTATTTTGACAACAAAATATCACAGTAGGAGTAATGGATCTAACTAGATAAGTTGCTTTTGACACAGTTAGTGCAGCTATTGTTGTATTAGGCGAAAGCCAAATGTTCGTGCAAACTTTTGCAATTTGCTCAATTTATGTGCCTGTGTTCATAACAATACAATATTTTGCATCTCCTTATTCAAACACGGACTTGTGTCGAAAGCTTGGGCCATACATGACTAACACATCACCCTCAAAGACTTTTCCCTATCTATATTTGCATAGTTTCACAATAGAACATGGTGTTTCAAGGGATTGTGAGGTACAATAACAATTGTGCTTTTAGAACATTGTACTATATATTTGGTTGCTATGGTTGTATTATATATTATTAGGATAACATGTTATCTATTGATTTTGTAGGGTTATTTTTGTTTATGTACAAGAAAACATAAAAAAAAATAGATAAAGTTATTCGTTGATAATTGGATCATAAGAATCTCACTTTTGAGGGGTTGTTGTTTTCTCAACATTCATCCATATTGCCTCATTTCCAAAGGAACATTAATTGGTGTGCCGGAAAAACAAAACTACTATAAGTTAAATAATTGTTTTTGCTTTTATCAATTTGCAAATAATGCATTAAAAGTACTAAAGAAACAAGACAACATTTAATGAAACTGGAAGAGCAAATGTTTTTTTCTTTTCATGTGTTATTTGAACTACATTCTTTTTTATATAAATGCATTGAAGTAGATTGATCTTGAAGCATACACTAGAAAAAATGTTGTAAAGAGTAGGAAAGAACAATTTTGAAATGAATGAACAAATATTGCCTGTGTTGTTGTTTTGTCATATCTTTCAAGGAGTGCAGTGTCATTTTTCACTAGAAGAAGCCATTATCAAAGTCTACAACAAGCAAGAATTTTTGAGTCGTTACAATTGTTTTTAGGGACAAAACAAGTATAGCAAAAATGTTTAAGAAGACATTGTATAACAAAATATTAATTGTTCGCTACAAGCTGTTGCTTTTTCTATGTAAGCACACATTTTAATTTTAAATAAAAAAACAAATGTTAAAATTGCCTAATAATATTTTTTCAAGAACTCAAGTTGTTGGACATCTCAATAGCGTTGTAAAAAAAAAAAACTTACTTTTCTTGAAATGTTGTTGTACATCTCAATATTATATTGAAAAAATCAAGAAAACTTATATTTTGAGTCGTCATTTTTTAGATTTTGGTTTTGCTATGAATTGTGGATGCACACAAAATAGTTTGGTCACAAGAGTTATTTGTGACTAACAAAACATAGTACTCAATGGTGTATCGTTCTATGCAAACAACACATAAAAGTGGGAAGTAAGTCATACTGGACATTTTATGGAGAATGTTAGTAATCTAAGCTATATAACAAATAATCAATTGAAAGTTCTAAAGGTATCAGATTGAGAATTGTTCTAAAGAGCATGTTTGTAGAGAGAAGAGTGTTGGGACATGGATTTTATTATTACTTTTTTCATTTTCTGCAATATTTTAATCTTTTATTATTGTCTCTGTCTATTTGATTTTTTACCTTTAGCAAATGAGTTAGTGTGTATGTTAAATATATGCTTCCTAACGATTTCGGGCTTAGCTCAAGTCACTCTAACAATATATATCTAAACAAATTTTGATATTGGTTTAAATATGGTTGTTGATAACGTGTTTAAGAGAAAAGTAACAACAAGCTTTCTTGGACTAGAAAAAGGAACTTGTTTTATTCAAAACCAAGGAACTTGTGGACAATTAATATAAGCTACATGGGTTATGCCTTGTAAGGATAAAAGATAATGTGTTTCATTAAATTTAAATGTTCTGCACAAAATAGCTTTCTACTATGGATGGACCTAGTGCAACAAGCTTGAGATAGTTGTAGTATAACTATTCTTATATTAATTGTCATAATTTATATTTCTATTGTGAAACATAAGAGCCTTGTAAAGTTGTATGGATGTTCTCTAGAAGTAAATGATTGCCTAATGGTCTACGTATGCTTGGAAAACAATAGTATTGAAAAAAGCTTCATTGGTTGTCAAATGGGTCTAGCCCGAGTGGTCGAGGGATGGAGTGTCATCCTCCCCATCCAGGTTCTATTCTCATAAGTGACATGTTGAGCTTATAATGAGTATATTATTGTAATGGACTCTTTCCCTCAAGAATATAGGGTTTACCCTGGGTACGAACCTTTAAATGAGGGGAAGTCCATGGGGGTTTTCCCCAGGCATTGTAACCTTGAAAAACAAATATGACATTTGTAAATGGAAAGCAAGCTATGCACTCAAATCCTTTGATAAAAAACAAAACCATGAGTAGTAGAAAAGAATAGTAAGTACATTGTCAAGTCCACAACACACCCTTTAAAAAAAAAAAAATTTAAGGTACCACTTTCTTTTAACCATGCTACATCTCCTTGTTTTGTTTTCCATAGGATGCACATTTGTTTTCTTTAAGTTTATGCGTTTTATTTCTTGTTTTCTTAACATTTAAAATCTCAAGAAAACCCCAAAAAGTTTCATGTTTTGCGTAAGAGAAGGAAAGAAAAAGAAAAATGAAAAAAGGAATAAAATCACAAAGTCTATCTAAAGTGTCAGTGAACCCATCGAGGTTTGGATCGAAAGAATGAGCTAGTAATCTACCTAAAATCTCAATGATGATACAAACCTTGTGAGAAATTACTGATGAACCATCAAGAGTCGGGAAAATTGAGTGAGTGTTAGAATGAAAATGTTAAGGATTATGTCGATTGTCGATAAGCCATCGGGGATCAACAAAAATATTATGAGTATGAAAGAAAAAAGGTTAACATTTTCTGCCAATGTTGATGAACCATTTAAAGAGTGAAACCCTACCAAGTACCAATGGTGCATCCTAGCCGTCTGATCATCAATCAAGAATGAATCTTAACCGTTGATCCTTTCACATGAATTTTGTCCACCTCAACTACTGTACAGATCCACGTTACCGACCGTTCAACTCCATGTCATCGATAATACTTAACCTTTTCTACCATGTACTTGGGCCATGCCACTGCCAATCACTATTTGTATGTCAATTCTCCGAAGATTTTACAAAAAAGAAAAAGGAGCACTAATAACTCATCAATAATTCATGACTTTCTCTCGACATCAATAATTGACGATTAGGGTGTTTTTGTATACTTGTGAGTCAAAGACCTTAGGTCTCTCACCCGATGCCGATGAAACTTTCGAGTGAAGGTTTCAACCAAATGCCAAAAAACTAGGTAAAATGCACTAAGCCATTATAAAGAATATTCTTGGGATATACCTTGAAGGGTTTGCACAAAAACACTGAAAAATATGACAATCCATACCTTTTCATTGATGTCAATGAATACAACAAAACACAACAAATAATGTTTTTCAAAGGCGCTGAAACGACCACCCCTCTACATCAGATCAACCATCAATGGCAGACGAGACATGCATGATTGCTTTCGACACATCAATATTTGCATAATCCACTCATCATTATCAAGATTTGATTCCTTTTTTACCCTTAGATTTTTTTCTCATATTGTAGAAACCCATTCAAGTGGTGCACTCATTCAATTTGCTCAAAGATAAGTGTCATCCCCTATGCGACTTGGAAGTATTGTGCAACCAATTATCCTCCACAACAATCAAAGTTTGGGTTCCTATCTTATTTTCGGTAAATGATATTAGTCACATTGGTAATGGCGTCAATTATTTGTAGGGTCTAGAAAAATTCATAGCTTCATCCTTCTCCTTGGCCTAATCGATTCTTGGGTAACAAATATCAATTCATGTTTCTAAATTTTGATGGTTCGAGATAAAATGCCTCTGAGGAAGACTTTGGTACTGAAATCTCTGAATAAACCAAGAACAAGGGGCAGAGAACTAGAAGAGGCATCTAGCTCAACGTCGACACAAGGAGGGGAACCATGAACTACAAAGGAATTAGTCATTGGGTTACCCCTAAAGAAATTATCTACATAGGTACCTTTATACAAATACACATAGCCTAGCACTGGCAACACTCACACACATGTCCATATTCCAAGATGGAATGACTTGTTTATCAAATTCAAGGATAAGAATTACCCAAAACCAATGCCACACAATGACCTTGATCTCAGAGTGGTATATGAATCGATATTTCAAAATGTTAGGTGCTTCAGAGAAAATGAAGATAGTAAGTCAAGGAGCTGCTTCAAGCAAGGAAGCAAAGGAATCAAGAAAAGAAAAGGAAGCGAGGCTAAATGAAGAAAATGAGCATAAAGCCATTCAAGAAGAACAAAATAAGATTTTTGAAGAACAATAACTCTAAAGGAAGATCGAGGAAGAACTCAAGAGGAAGTAGGAAGAATATGTTGCTCAAGAATTACTCGCCAAACAAAGAATAGAGGCAGAAGCATAACAAAGGAAGCAAGATTTGTTAGTGCAGAGGAGGAAATATATGAAGAACAAGCTAGGCAGGATCTAGAGGAACATAAAAGGGCAATAGAATAATTGGCAGAGCAACAAAGGAGAGCTCAAACTGAGCAGGAGAAAAAGGAAGACCTTGAGAAAATAGAAAGAGAAAATGAGGAAAAAAGGAAGATGGAACAATAAAAGACTAGGGTAACTCGTAAAACTACTAATGTAATTGATCTAAATAAGGATGAAGAAGAAGCGGTGAAGAGAGGCATCCCCATAACTGATGAAAGCTTACCTGGCATTGAAAGGATTACTCAAGACTTGCCCAAAGATAAGGCCACACAAGAGAATCAAGGGGACACCATGGAGGATACTCATGACCAACGAGGAGATACCACATGATCGGTTGATGGTCAAGATGAGGATTGTACTAACATTCCAACTAAGGGGGTCACTGATCCCAAGGACTCCAAAGAAAATCCAAAGCCTCAGGATACATAACAAACCAAATCAATTGGGAAAGGTTAGGATACTCAAGACATTGAAGATATGTTAATCCCTAGACAAAGCCCCATGTTATCTATAAAACCCCTTAGTAAGCCCTAGATATTGAATTATTACATTTCTAGTGTTATATTTTTATGTAGGATAGAACCCGTCATTGCACCCTTTCAATATACTTGCACCCCTTGTCTCCTATATATATATATACCAAGGAGACCTAGTCTTAGGATCATCTTATCTCATTTTCTACATTGAATATATTGTAAAAGGAGGTTTCCCCCTCGAAGTGGACTACTATTCATTGATTTTTTATCACTTTCAAGGCGTTGGTTCATAACATTCGGTATTAGAGCATCAATATTAGGGTTTTGTTGCTTCAAGCGAGTCATCTTGGCATTTTCGCTATAATTTTTTTCCTGGGATGATTTAGATAGAAAAATTTGGAGGTTACTTAGTAGACATGTCAAAGTATCTCTAGTAAAAATTTTAGGTTTTGTATCGTTATACTTTCGAAGATATATCCTATGGAAGATAAGGTTTTTGACTCATGTGAATTCAGTTTTAAATGAGTCATCTTGGGATTTTTTCTAAACAAAAAAATTATGGGAGGTTTTAGACAGTGAAATTTTGTGGAGACTAAGGAGACATTGTTACACATCAAAATTACTCACTTTGATAATGTCACATTCTCATTGTCGTAAGTGTCGCACTTTTGTTGCAAGTGTCGTAAGTGTCACATTCTCGTCACGTAAGTGTCGCATTGCGAATGACACCATGAAAACACTTGATACAACCCCTAAAACATGTTAGAAGAAGAAGCACCATCATTTGACAGTCGAAACAAAGTGTTTTCTTATGAGAATGAGTCATCTTGACAAATTTTGGAAGATCAACGCTCCCCTGCTCATATATAGGGAGCGCTAACGCTCTTTGTCTATCTAGCAGGGAGCGTTGTAGCGCTCCATTGCCCGTTGTAAGGGAGCGTCGAATTGGTTGAGAAAATCTGGGAAGAAATCCCCTTTTTTTCTAAGGACATCTATGGATGGATCGAGTTGGTTTGCCTCAAATCTAACCCTTAGGCTGCATCTAAAGGAGATATCACAACTGATGGAGTCATATCCTCAACTAATCCCAAATATAACCAAGGTTGTTGAGCCTCTCAAAGCCTATAAATGGAGGCATTCTCATGGTGAACAAGGAGGAGAAATTATTAGTAAGGCATTGTTATTCTGATCATGGATCTTTCGAGCAAGGGTTGGACAAGGAGGACTTGGGGAGACTGCTGCAACATCATCTGAAGATTGTAAGTGTCTCTTTAAAGTTCTCATCAATATACTTGGTCTATTTCCTTCTAGTATGTGTTTACGTGTACTTGTCTATGCTTGTTTTAATTTTTCATAGATAGATTGGTTTTGTCTAATCCATTAGAGTAGGAGATAATTGTTTGTATTTTGTGATCCATTGTAGGTGTTGTTTGGAACTTGTGGATTGGAGCAACATGGACAAACTTTGAAAGTGAAGTACATCATATTATCCCTCTTACTCTCTTTTTCGATGGGCATAATTAGTCTATATGAATGGTAGTGTCTAAAGGTAGTTTTCTATATCGGTAGAGGGGTTTGTACTCCAAGGGAAGATTCACTTGTCCGGAGGGGAATTATTCCGTAACAGAAATTGGCGACTCCATTAGGGAAGGAAATTTCAGTTTTGGTTCTTTCCCTGGTTTGTCCTTGCCTTTTGCCTGTGTTTAGATCCTGTTTGTTGATTTAAATTTGTCCTTACATCTTTTCATCTTTGCTAAGTTGTCTTATAGGGTCTCTGATCCAATTTTCCTGAGTTTTTGAGTTTTCTGGTTTTTTCTAAAACTTTTCTCAGAACTAGCGCCCTCTCTAATTCAAGTCATAGTGCTGATAGCGTAATCAAAACTCCCCTAGAGTGTATTAGGGAGCGTTGTTCGACAACATAGGTATTCCAACAGAGGATGAACACCTTCAGTAACCACTCACATAACCAGATCAATGATCAACACATCGATGTTTTCACGTGGTAAAACCCCTACGAAGAAACATCCACGGCCCCAGCCAACGCGGCCACTTGGAGTAGTTTATTAATGCAAAGAAAAAGATTACAGAGAGATTTTACAAGAGAGTTTCTCACAATCGATCATTGACAAATGAACCTCCATGAT